>JAGFBS010000054.1:0-256482 GCA_018397855.1 Boletus reticuloceps
CGTCTCTGCCTATGTCCATGTTCATCGATCCCTTCCTCCTGCCCTGATATCCGATCTCGCCTCCCTTCTTGATCGGTGAAATCGGCCCTCGATTCGTCCTCGAGAGCCCCATAGCGACGCGACCCCATCATTCCCATCGCCCGTGATGCCATTGATAACGTGTCTGACCCCTGTGAAGACTCTGACCCCATCATTCCCGAGGATATTCCACTCGTCGCCCCACTTCCCCCGCCCTCATCAAGTGATGATGACGATGTCGTATTCGTCCCGCGATAGCTTCCATACGATCCTGCTGGCGAAACTGCGCTGAGTGCACCAGTACCTGGGTGCACCACATCACTTGTGTCAGCCCTTGCTGCAGTGGAAGTAAGAAAACTGTGATTGTATGACAGGTGTCCACATCCTGAGGTAGAAGACGGAAACGCAGATAGGGAGGGAGATCGTGAAGGGGTCGAGAGAAATGAAAGCGTGGAAGATGAAGTGTCGAGTGAACAAGTCGACAAGGACGAGGGCGAATCCGGGAAAGCGGAGACCCAGACGACGAGAACGGAGTACGTTGATTCATCGTACGTCGATATGAATGAAAGGAAAATGCAACAAAGGTGCGTCAGAAAATAAAAAGAAGGGGCAAAGAAAGGAAATAGAAAAGACGGCGTAAGTTGGCCTTAAACACCGCTGAGGGAAGAGCCCCAAACCCAACTATGCGACCACAGGAAACCACGTTCGAAGCTAGAAGCTCAGAAATGGTGACAGCAAAATCGCACGCGGCCGAAAAGTCAAGGGGTGAAGACGTCCCCCGCATGCCGGCAGGAAACCACGACCATATATGACTCGTGCTCTGTGAATACGCCCGTAGCAGAATTATCCGGATGATAAAGCTGCAGGAAGAGCAATCACATAGATTGCACCTTCTGCGATGGCGGACAACCCGTCATGGAAGACGCCCGACGAGCACCTAGATACGTCATGGAACGGGTAGCCTGCAAAGAATGGTATCCTCTGGATAGCACGCATGGAAAATAGGTGCCAAAACCGGACCAGCACGATGGCAGCAATGGGAACGGAAACACGTGGCAAAATCGCCATAGGGGAGCGAAGCAGTTCACCCAGCGGTGTTGCAAGAGTGACGAGTGCCAGACAAGGATAACCCGACATGTGACGTGAAGTTTAACAGAAGAGGATAGATAGAAATCAAACCAAAGGGTGGTCTGAGGGTGTGACGAAACCAAGACTCACCGGTATCACTCGCTGGAGTATTTGAGTGTGTTGAAGGCGTGAAAGCAGAAAAAGTGGAGTGTGGAGAAGAATGTCTTTGTGCTTGCGGATAGGGCGGAGAGGCCAAAGGATAGGCATGATGCTGTCCAAGAACGACAAGGTAAGTTTCGACAGGTAAAGGATAAAGGATTGGGGTTATTATTATAAAGATAAGCACCCCATTATAGATTAGGTTTGAAATCGGTACCCGACGGGTTCTGATATAGACGTGGAAGACGATGGCTCGGAGCAAAAGCAGATAATACAGAAGGATTGGACGCACAAGTGATGATATACTGTGACTGGCATGAACATTGTAATACAATCCCGAAGGTTCATTCACGTGTTCCACGGGGATCCCTACGTCTGCCTGCAATCCTGTTGTAGAAGGGATATATTGTGGTGTAGTCCGAGGGTAGGGATGATTTTGAGTAGTAACGAAGTCCAACGCTGAAGAAAGGGAGGTTCCTTGAATTTGATATTCTACAGGCGCAGTGCCGGCGTCGGAGGTGCTTGGTTGGTCTTGCGATGTAGGAAACGCGGTTGCATGTTCTCGCGACTGACCCTGCGTGCGGTTAGTGTGTGAATGCAATCGTTGTGGTGAGGTATACGCGTAAGACGGGGTTAACGAGAGTAGCTCTTGCAGCCGTTGGTTCGCAAGCTCGTGTGAGGCTGTATGAGCTTCTTGAGTCTAATGAGGATCAAAAAGACGGATTAAACAAAGTAGGCGGAGGTAGAGATGCCTTACCTGACTCCTTTGTTCGTGCTGTTCTGTCTGTGCCAGTCCCTGTCTCGAGGGAAGGGGATGAGTTTGGACGCGACCCTCTCTCTCCGTAGGGTCGTGTTGGTGCAGGCCCTTTTGCCGACGCGGAATAGGTACAATCTGGCGATGTTGCTGAGGGAGCAAGTGACTACCGTCGCTGGGAACACTCGCCCGATGATTTTTATAATTGAATACCAAAGCCAGTTGTCGCTTGGATAAAGTGAGAGTCGTTGCTACTGGTTAAGACGGAACCCAAGCTGTTACCGGTAAGGAAGGCCGGATCACGGGATGCGAGCGAATTGTCAGACAAGGGTCAAAGGGGGCATCCCATCTGCTGAGGTGATGATAGTCGGGGATTGCACTCGCTTGTGCGGGATCGTAAAAGGATAATGCGGAGATGATCATCGGGGAAGTAGAAGAGGGTGTGGCGGACGAGGGACGGTTGGTGGGAGCAGAAGTGGAAGTGGAAGGGAGGTAGCACGAAGTTGCGGGAGGTTGGTGCAAATGCTCGCTTGAGGAGGGACGTGAATGGTACTGTGCGAAATGAGGGTGCGAAAGGGAGGAAGGCGGAGGAAGGCGGGGGAAGGCAGGAATGACGATGGGGAGTAGCACTGGAATACGAGGTTGAGGAGTGAGTAGCACTGGAATACGAGGTTGAGGAGTGAGTAGCAGAATGGCTCTCGCGTAGATTGGATATGTTGCCCTGAGCAGACCTGGGCGCTGTAAGAGAAATATGAGCAAGAGAGAGACGAGAGGAGACGGAGACAGGAAGGGTGTCAAAAATTGATAGGAAATGCAAGAGAACACGGGAGAAGGATGATCTAGATAGGAACATACGGAGAGCTTACCTCTGGTGATGTTCAAATCAGAAGAAAGGGCGAGATCTTCGTCAGGCGTCCGGCCTTTTTCCATGATGATTGCGGATGGATATTGAGTACTGAGCGACGCAAGATGTGGCCCTGATGGTGTATAGTACTAGAGACGGTGGTAGCTGAGCGAGCGGTCGAGGTTTTGGTTGAAAGGGGAGGAGAGGGGAACGGAACGAGGGACACTCAACAAGGAAATGAAGCGATGGAGAGGGGTGCAGGAGAAAGGGATTCTCGATGGAGGGGAGTCGAGACGCGAATCGCGATCGTGAATGGCAGGAAGAAAGCCTTTGTGTCAAGAGTAGAGTCAACGACACACCGCCGGCCAAGGTTGGGTCAGGGCAGAGCAGCGAACGCCTTACCCTTCGCTCGTGTCATTTGCGAGCAATTCCAGGTATGCATTCCATTTGTCACCGATGACTTTTCCACATGTGAAGCACCTGACTGGAATGATCTGCAAATAGGTCGTCGATTTGTAGCGTTGAATGATGGTCGCTGACTTACCATGGTCGATGTCAGGTCTTTCAAGAAATTGAAATAGCACGTGACCTTGTAGTGACGCGTGCACGTGACTCTCACAGCGTTCAACAATGTCATTGTCGCCAGTAGACAACGACGAGCTCGACATGAACCACGGATTCGAGCCGCAAGACGAGCTACAATCGCTCCAGGACGTCTCTTCGTACGAAATACCCAACGAACACGACATACACGAAACCGAACCTGGCCCCTTACTACAACGTGCGTCCGAGCCGAGGCCCAGCCCAACCAACCCTGCCTCACAGATGCCGTCGACAGAACTGCACGCGACTCGGAGTCCATCACCGAACCAGAGATATTCGACATCTTTCGTAGCCTACTCAAATATGCGGACGCAGTCCCCGGCCCGCTCATGAGCAAACTCCTCGATTCGATCGCGGTGCCCAGATAGACACTGCGATCAGGGACTCGAGGGAGGAGACCAACAGGTTGTCATGGCCCATAAGATACCACTGGAGATGTATGCGTTCCTCCTCCACTGGTTTGTCTCTGCTGCAGAAAAGGTCAAATTGCGGAGTGAAGAGGGTGCCCCACATCCGCCACCGAAAGGTCGTCGCGGAAGAGGTGGTAAAGCAGGGGGTTCACGCGCTGCAGCGAGGACCGCGGACACTTGGAGTTGGGTAGACCAGATACCGGGCACGCTCGAACTGTTTTCCAAGGCAATGAAGCTTAAAACCCATCGTATCTGGATGACGAGTCCCGAGAGGGACGCGTTCATAACGTACGTGCTCTGTACCTTGCCCGTAGTATGACGTTTGTGACCTCCAGCTAGATGTATTACTCGCCCCGCGTATCGTATCTCAGAGGGCGAGCAATACATGAAGGATAATGCCATCAAAAGGAACGTCTACAAAAGTCGTTTGTATCGCCGTCAAGCATCACGGTCATGCTGTTGCAGCACAGATCAGCATCATGCAGTCGCTGCAGTATTACGAACATCTCTCCGAGCCAATGGCAGAACTGCTGTCGTGCCTCGCCAAAGACTTCGATCACGCACAACTTGGAGATGAGGTTCTACGCGAGATCGCTGGGATGAGTTTCAACGCACAAGACACAAAGGGTCCTAGAGCCTTTTCGCGTTTCCTCGTCAAGTACAGCGAGGAGTCACCGCGATCGGTACTCAAGCAAATCAGTCTTCTTCTCGATCATCTAGATTCTGAGGTACGTGCTTGCCTCCCCGAGTCAACACCATTGATGAGGATTCACCTAGTCATACCCGATGCGCATGGCCCTCGTCGAAGTCATTGGTTCACTCATTCGCGAGCTCTCCAGTTCAGAAGACATGACCAACGACTCGTCAGCAGGCTCTTTGATCTCCTGATCTCTCGTATGCTTGACCTATCTTCGTACGTCCGCTCAAAAGTTCTCGCCACGTTCTCAAAGCTATGCGACCTCCGCGTTCCGTTCCCGAAACAATGACTCAAGATTACAAGACACGCTGTGGCGATGTTGGAAGACAAGGCGTCGACGGTGCGCAAGTCGGCGGTGGCGCTGTTGACCAAGCTCGTGACAACCCATCCATGGGGGCTAATGCACGTCGGTCCTTTGAACCTTGAGAAATGGCAGGGTTACTATCAAGAGGTGGCAACTAAACTAGACAAATTGGAGGATGCTGTTGGGAAGGCCGTTGAACGAGGTGAGGCCGGGGAAGAAACTGAGCAAGAAGGAGAAGGCGACGAGGAAGACGAGGACGAAAAGAGTGGAGACGAGGACGCCAGTGGCGAAGAGGATGATGCTGAGAACACCCCTGGAGCTCGCACAAAGGGAAAAAGGTGTGCGTCGAACTTGGTTATTGGTTTTGTCCTGACGATCTTTCATCAGACCACGCGAAGAAGACGATGATGGGATGGACGTCGATGGGCAGAGGGATGAAGACCTGGATAGTATAATGGATGAAGACGAGGAACAGCCCCGGCGGAAGAAACGGAAAGGGAAGAAAAAAGCACGCAATTCAACCGTAAACCTTACCGCGATGACATCGGAACAAGAGGCCCTCGCCGCCCTGGAGTCCAACGAAGTCCTCCATCTCAGACTACGGAAGAAATACTGCTCGGAAGCGCTCAGCTTTATCAAGACTATCGAAAGTTCTATAGACTCTGTCATTCAGCTGCTTGGCAGTACCAACAAAGCAGAGGTGTTGGAGGCGATGGAGTTTTTCCGGGTAACCAGCCAGTATGAATTTCAAACCGCTGAAGTAATTGTTTTCGTTCTCCACGCGCTGAACTTGATTAACCAGTTTTCAGGTTGGGATCAAACACATGCTCCATTTGATATGGTCGAAAGACAATAACCAGACTTCGGAGGATGGAAAAGAGCTGAAAGGGGTGCGCTCTCGTTTATTGGAGTGCTATCGCAACCAGTACCTTGATGCCTTGCCTGACATGGAGCCTAAGCAGCAAGTGAATCGGATTGCAAAGAATATGATCGAGTTGGCGTTCAAACATCCGTCTTTGTACACCGTCTCACCGATTATACTAGGTTGACCTATGACTCGACGCTCGCCGAGTTGACCAGTCTGGAGGAGATGATGAAGATGATGATGGAAGAGGAACTCGTCCACCACGACATCATCAACAAGCTGTGGCAAGTTTACAGTAAGTAGTTCTGGATACTGCAATGCAAAAGATTCTTTTTGTTAGGTTCTCCAAAATCCCTTCCGGCATGTCAACGTCGAGGCGCGATCATCATCCTAAGCATGTTTGCACTGGCAAAACGCAACGTCGTGTCGGAAAGGGTTGACGTGTTACTCAGAGTAGGATGGGCCCTCTGGGCAAGGTAGCGTCGTGTGGTTGTCCCCCACGTCATGGGTTGACAGTGTCGTTTTGCAGGCTGACCTTACGCTTGCTCGGTATACATGCGTTGCGCTTCAACGACTCAACGGCAGTGCCAAAAAGGTCAAATGTAAGTTCTCCCAGCTATGTCGTGTCGTCTCATTCTGATAGGGTGATGGACAGGCTCCCTCCTCAACAAGACCCTCCGCATGGAGATGGACAACTCGGCGTTCAGAAAACTCCAGGATGCTATCGAGCACCCCTGTCGTTCCAAAGAATGGTTCGGAATGGCCGAGCAAGCCATAAACACAATTTATGCTCTCGGTGATCAGCCTGACGAACTGTGTAACGAGATTATCAAGAATCTCACCCGCCGCGCGTTTACGCGGAAGCCGCAGCCACCAACATTGGATGCGCCAGTGGGTGAGGAGCGAGATCCAAATGCGACGGAAGAAGACGCGGAGCCACCTGCGTCGACGGCTTTTGCATCGCACGCGCCCATGTCGCAAGGTGTTTCGTTCACACAAGGAGGGTGTCAAGCGTCTGGAGAAAAGGACGTCGGGGATGTGTTCCATCTCAGTCAGCTTTTGTTCGTCGTTGGGCATGTTGCGATCAAACACATTGTTTTTCTTGAACTCGTTGAGAGGGAGTGGAAACGTCAAAAGGACGAGAAAGAATTAGGTTGGTTTTGTTATTATTCTTTGAAGAGGATACCGATGTACTCTTTCTAGCGCATAAGCTCGCGGCGGGTGTGAATTCGCCGAACAAAGGACCCAAAGAAGTCGAGGAGCTTTGATCAGGTCGCTGGCAATGTCGAAGATGAGATTGGTGAGCGGATTGCTGCAGTGCGAGAAACGGAAGTCTTGTACGGGCCACAGTCCTTGCTGGCCATTTTTGGACCCCTACTCGTCCACGTCTGCGGGAGCCCTCACAAGTTCAAAGTAGGTTGAGTCCCGAGGTTCTTGCTTGATGACTACTCACAAGAGATGGGATAGAACCAGACCCTCCGTGCGACGGCGACGCTAAATTCCTATGCATCAGTTCGCGATTCTGTGACGAGCACCACCACCTTCTGTTCAAGATCCTTGAGACCTCGCGAGACCCAAGCATCCGAAGCAACATCGTCATCGCGCTCGGCGACGTCGCCGTCTCGTTTAGCAACATCATTGATGAGAACAGCAACGAGCACTACAAGGGACTGTCGGACCAAGACCTGGTCGTCAAGAAAAACACGCTCATGGTGCTCACGCATCTCATTCTCAACGGGATGATCAAGGGTCAGTTGGGCGAGATGGCCAAGTGTCTCGAGGACGAGGAGCCGCGGGTGTCGGATTTGGCAAAGTTGTTCTTTACGGAGCTGTCGACCAAGGACAATGCGATTTACAACAATTTGCCAGACGGTAGGTTTTCCGTTTTTGCTCGGGTGCGGCACAGTGCTCATGATTCGCTCCGTAGTCATCAGTCATTTGTCGTCTGGGGAGCATGCCGTCGACGAAGAAGCGTTCCAGAGCACGATGCGCTACATTTTCACTTTTATCGAAAAAGCAGTATCCTCCCTCTTCGTCTTTCCCGCCCCTCATCCACGCACTTGCGCAGGAAAAACAAGCCGAAAATATCGTCGAAAAACTCTGCCAACGTTTGCGACTATCAGAGGGCCCCCGTCAATGGCGGGACATTGCCTTTTGCCTTGCATTGCTGCCTTACAAGTCGGAGCGTTCTGTCAAGAAGCTCATCGATGGACTGCCGTTTTATAGGGACAAGTTGCACGACAAGATCGTGTTTGGATATTAGGGGGGCAAAAAAAATCTACTCCCGGAACCAGGATGCCTGGTTCCGGAGCGCTTCTGCCGTAGACCATGTGCGACAGCAATAAGACTATTAGAGCCCGAGAATATACCCTTCTCCCGCTATCTCGTCTTTCACCCATCTGGCTGCCTGAGCCCGCCTTGCACGAGTCGCTTGCCACTCGTTCCCTTCCAAAATGCAACATGCGCACCGGCCTGCGCGGAACGAACTCTTCCCGGAGGCGTCCTGGTAGTTAGACCCGTAGAAACCCCACGGCGGTCGGGAACCAACGACGTGGAGGTAAACGTTGAACATAATAGACTCGTGTTGATCTGCCACCCCCATAGTACTTCCCTCCCCCTTTCTGGAGGGGTTCATTCAGCTTTGTTTTGCGCTAGTCTAATTTTTTCATAACGTCCTCTACAAATTGCACCGCCTTCCGCAGGGGTGCGCTGCAATCAAACGTTAAGTAGATAATAAAGGAAACGACAACTCAAGCACTCACGTGAGCTCCTCTCTCAAGAGACGGAATTGGACACCCAACCAACGTTGCATAGAGTCTGTCGGAGCATGGTGTGGAGCGTCGAATAAGCTGACCGGTAGAAATGGCTGAGCTCGGCATAGTAATTCTTGGTGCGTCGGGTCGAACGTCGCATACGTCCACAAAGTCACCATCGTGTCGCGGGCCCTCCTCACGTATCTCCGGGAGGATCATAAGTGCTGTGGAACGCAGCGATGAGACCCTCATTCAAGGACCCACCTCGACCGCTGGGGGGCGTTCTTGCGAGAATTCGAGCGCGTTTCCTTTCCAAGTTCGCGATTGACAATCGATTCCAGACGATTCACTTTTGCCTTGAATGTGTTGACAAGGAGATCGCGAACTGGACCTTGGATGATTTGGAAAGGGTTATCAAACGTCGGTGGAGAAGAGAAAATTCCTGTG
This sequence comes from Boletus reticuloceps, assembly GCA_018397855.1. Lineage (NCBI taxonomy): Eukaryota > Fungi > Basidiomycota > Agaricomycetes > Boletales > Boletaceae > Boletus > Boletus reticuloceps. The sequence continues at coordinate 8,923 of JAGFBS010000054.1, forward strand.
GTCCACTGATCAAACCAAAGGCGAAGATTTGTGACCAAGGCGTGCCAGGTACACCACCACAGCGTTCTTGAATCGTACCAGGCACCTGCAAAGGTAACATAAAGCCAGATGTCGTAGTAAAATTGAAATCGACATACTCATCCAAGACACCAGCTATAGACGCAAACACTTGGGCGCCCAGTTGAGGGTGGTTCATTGGTGACCCAGGATCTCTGAAGGATCGATTGGTCACGGTAATGTTCATACTGCTCTCGAGCTTGGCAGCGAACTCGGTGAGGTTTTGAAGGCTACCTCAAGACCAGGGAGCAGACTGACGCATAATACAGGCAGTATTCCTCGTTGAAATGAAGGACCTCCAGATTGTTCCCCAGGGGGGTGTGCCGATACTTGAGGCCAACGTATGGTGTCAATTAGACGGCGTAGACCGTTTTGCTGTGAAGGTGAATGGGGCAAGGTTCAGAAAAGGTCAAAATCATCACGTACAGAAGACATCGTCTGCAAGAGGAGCTGTCAATACCGTAGTACTTGGAATCCATCCAGACGAATTTCGACTGACGAGCTTCAACCCCATAGCACCCCGTGCAGTCTTGAAATCGACAATGGCCGGGTCGGGCCAGCCATTGAACTTGCCCGTGTTGGCGGCAATAACGGCCGTGAGTTTGGTGGGAGTAACAATGAAGGCAGGCGAGCAATAGAGCAAGTCGTTCTTCGCCTGATTCTTCGGCGCATCAGAGGGTCTCAGCGCAAAGTGGGCATACTTTGGGTTAATCCGTTCCGGTGGCTTGCCGCCGAGGTTCTTTGCAACGTCCGTCTTCGTCGACGACTTGGCTGCGGTGCGTGCAGTGTGGAGGGCGACAAGATGGCGACATGTCGCGGTGGTCGCGGTGTCCGTGCCACGCCGTCTTTGACGACGATACGGCGATGGTGATAGGAGAGGTGCCAACGCATTGGCGTTGGCGTCGTCGTCAATGTGGTGCTTGTAACGGTGTCTTCGTAGACGACTCGGCAGTGGTGCGTGCAGCGGGGAAGGCACCGTGGCGGCAGCGTCGGTGCGGTGGACATGGCGTCTGGGCCACGCTATCTTCATCGACGACGTGGTGGTGGTGATAGGAGATGTAGAGGCGACGCGTTGGCATGGTTGTCGTGGCCGTGGCCGTGGTTGACGTGGGCCTGCAACGTCGTCTTCGTTGACGACGCGACTCTGGAGCGTGCGGTGGGGAAGGCGGTGTGGTGGTGGTGATGAGAGAGGGCGGAGAAAGCAGCTTCTATGGTGGTGCCCATGCCATGCCATCCTCGTCGACGACGCGGTGGTTTTGGTGGAAGAGGTGATGCGACGGGTTTGCGTCGGCGTCGGCATCGTCGAAGACGGGGCAGTGAGGGTGGTGGTGATGGAAGAGGACGAGCCGACACGGCGATGATGGGGGGGGCACGCCATCTTCGTCGATGAGGCGGGGGTGGTGAGTGGTGTGGGCAGGGCGTCGTGGCGGTGTCGTTGTCATGGCGGTTGTGGTGCTGGTGCCAGCCGTCTTCGATTTTAACTGATTCTCCTTGTCTGCACGTATGTGAAGGTTCATGAACCTGATCGAAATGTATTTAACAAGCACGAGAGAAAGGAGATGGACTTTGCTCACTCCACGAAGCAACCGTCGTGGGCTTCTCGAAGCTTCCGCCAGTAAGTCCGGACAGCATCGTGAACGGCTCCTTCCCCCTCGCCAACTTATAGGAAGCGGACAGGTGATTGAAAAGTCACTGTCGTTGTTGACGAACTCGACGAGTCCGAGCGGATTATTACAATGTATCGGGTTGCCATTAAGTTTCTCTCTCTCGCCGCTCCACATCGTGTCACGCATTTGGGTAAGGGGGATATGTCCGGATTGGCCGGGAATGTGGGAGTGAAAACGGTTGATCTGCAGCATGCCTTCCATTTTGTCCGAAATGGGCTCGTCGGTGAGGAAGAACTTGACGAAAGAATAGAGGGCTCGATGGCGATGTCAACGCGGATCATGAACGGAACTTTGAACCCAATCTCCTTTTTCTTGTCGTTGACGAGATTCAAGTCGAGAGCAGCGCAGACTTGGAGCATGGTGGCGAGCGTGACGTTGCAAACAAAGGTTTCTACGAGCTTTCTTGTGCCCTTTGGACGATCGGATGGGGTGCACCAAGCCTTGTGACGCGGCCTAGAGTACGGTTAATATCTCGAAAGGGAGTCTATGTCGCTGGCGTACCAGTCTTTCCTTTGGCACTCCTTGGAACAGTACCACACGCTTTTGCACTGTGAAGCCGTTGCGATAAAATTTTGGTACAAGGAAAATTGAACGACCTACTTGTTTACACGTCTGCAACTTTGGGCGGGTCGTAGAGCACGTCGTGCACTGAGTTTGGGACGTGTTCTTAATCGCCTTGCTGACCTCACGAGGGGTATCCATCATACGAAACAACTCTTGGTTGAGAGGATGCGTCGTATGAACGACATGGATTTCCTTCTTGGCATCCATTGACGCTGGTGGTCGGTGCCTATCATTACATAAGCGAATAGAATTTCTGGACACCATGACTCGGTACCGGACAAGCGACGTAAGCGAGCAGCGGCGCGCCTTGTCTTCGCGCCACCACCTCGTCGCTCGTCCTCCCCGCACTGCTCGTCCTCGCCTGTTTCAGCGCACCCGCCCACCACACCCTGCCTCCATTCCCATTCCGGTGCCTCGCAGCTCACTTCCCTTGGGTCCGGAGCGCACGAACCCGACTGCCGTGCACATGCGCCTGCGAGGCGTTCCCACCCGCCCTCGCAGCTCACGCCTACCCGGCAAGTCGGGCTCCCGTCCCGGGCCGAAGAGCGCTCCACGCTCTTGCCCATCCACTCCCTCTCTCGTCCATCCGCTCCCTCTCGTCCATCTCCTCTCGTCGGCCTCGCGTACAGAGCGATGTCCAAAGACTAGCTTATAGTATTTTATATTTGCATCGTACACCCGCCTTGCTTGATTTCACTTGATCGCACCAATCACACATTCAATAGGCTATGACAGCAATGCGTTATCCTGCTCTCACCCGTTCGTCGTTATATTTACTATGGCGTTGTTAGTATGTCCTCGAAGCCTTTCTCCTGTGGGTCTGCAGCGCACTAGTATCTGCCCTCACATATTCATCCTCGTCTGCTTCCCATTCCCTGTTTTCACGCTTGCCCCTAGACGACGCAGACCCAAGTGCAGACGTGGAGGCCATGCTGTTTGAAGACGGCAGGATCCCTGTTGCGCGTCGGGAGACGTATCCAGTTTCGCTCAGGTGGTCCGCGGTCTTCGTTCCCATCATGAACTGGATTGCATCGTATCCCCCATACTTATCATCACTCATCAGCCGCCGCACTACATTCTCATGCAGAGACCCGATCGCCGACGCTTGAAGCGGATGCACGTCTTGACCCCACACCGGCACCTTGAACGCCTTCGCCTTCGATGCTGTCGCCAAACCCAGCCGACATAAGAGCAACCCTGTGATTCCTTTCGCACCTTGAAATGACACGGATGCTGGACGTCAGATCTCCGCTCCAAGGAAATATTTCATGACTTACAATACTTGCTGAACCACTTGCTGTTTCCTCCGGCAGGCCTGTCTTCGCCGCGAGCGCGAGCGCGTTGCGAGATCGGCGACTCCTCGTCATAGAGGCAAATGATGTACCACATCAGTACTCGCATGAATAGTTCCTTGTCATTCACCCCTTTCCCCCCGTTCTTGTTTGGCTTCCTCACCCAGTCCAACTGTCGCAGATGCGCCGTGTAGTGCGACGGGTTGCTCGGCACATTGTCGTTCAGGTCTGCCTCGTGCGCAAAGATTGCAGGAAGGAGCCCCGCGCATGCGATGGATGCAATGATTGCAAGGAGATGGATGGGGTTCTCCGGGTTGTACGACGTGCGTGCATGATTGAACGCTGCCCGGATATAGTCCGGCACTCTTTGTTCCTCCACCCCGTGCACCAGTAGTTCCTTCGGCAGCACCGTTTTGTGTAGCACTGTATGAAATTTCTTGAGACTTACTTCTGCAATTGTCCATTCGCCAGTAGGTGCGGACGCGATGATCTTCTGTGATGCACGACGAGCAAGCGCTGCAGGCATTCGACTGTGGGCCAAGATGGCCGCTGACATCGGCGGTCCCTTTGGATTCTTTGCGCACAGGTTCATCCATACGTCGTGCACCACCCGCGTGGAAGGTGCACCCGCTCGTCCATTCGCCGGGATCGACCAGGGGACCTGATGAATCTTGAGTTTGTGGCATGCAGCGATGAACCCTTGATGAACGACGTTCACAACATCCTCCTCCTTGATGCCATGCCTTCGAGCGAACGCAGTCACCTCGCATATGGCAGCGCGAGCAACATGCAGGAACTGTCCGTCTGCGATGAAAGGAGGTCGTCGTCGCGGTCGGTCCTTCTTGCAGTGGGTAACAACGTCCTCGATGAATTGTATCAGAGGCGTGGTAGCAGGATTGGATTTCTTCAGGTCCATCTCCCCGTCCAATGGGACGACGATGGCCTCGATGAGATATGGAAGGGTGTCGTTGTCGAGTGAGAGTGGGTTCTTGGACCTCAGCCAAGCGATGAGCGCCCTCTTGCGGCCTCGAGCAATACCAGCCTCTGGACCATCTTCGTTGATCATGGAAGTGAGCTGCTCCAGCAATGCTGTTTGTACAAGGGTCATGACATCGCTGACAAGACTCCTCAGAGCCACGTCTGCAGCGTAGCATGCGAGGCGAAGTATGACATCTTCTTGGTCAGCATACTGATCATTTGGGACGTGCTTCATTGCAATCTTGATTGTGAATGCTGCAAGATAGCTCTGAGAAACGATTAGCGCTCTGTCGTTTTCCAAGGCATGTAGAAATGTGAATGCGAGCAATCGTGATCATGCGACTCACCACGTAGTGACCTTTACCATACGTGAGCTCTTGACACCGTTGAGATGCTGTAAGGGGGAGTCGTGTCCTTGCATGTACAGGCCACCTGTCCTTCTGGATCGTGATCATTCCGGCAGACATCGCAGCGGACGAAATAAACCAGTCCGCAATGCAAGGCAGGCCGTCCTGCACCACAGAAAGTCCAAGCCACATCTGGTTCATCAACGTCTTCGTTAGCACACGCGTGTTTCCTGTGTGGCCGTAGTTTAGTGTGCGCTCCAACATGGCCATCGTCTCCAGGATGCATGGGTCAACCACATAGCCAGCTTCAAGCGAAGGTTCCACGTCTTTCCATAGCTTCTCTATCAAGCACGTCAGTGGGTAGGTCGCACACTGGAACAGCTCCGGGACGACCTGGGATCATAAGTCGGTAAGGAAGTAAGAACGACAGCACAGGAAACAGAACACGTACACCCTTCTTTAATGCAACACACACACACTTGACGGGTTGCAAGACGGAGGGATGGGCCCATATCCTTGCCAGAGGCTTGATGACTTCTCTGAAGATCACACTGTCCAGCAAATCGCAAAATTGAAATGCGGAACCGTCAGCCAGCCCTTGCAGAAACACCACATGCAGATGAGGAGGAACTCACTCTCCTGATCTTTTTCTTTCCGGGAGCATCTGCACGTCCAACTGATATGTATTCTCGAAGCGCATCGACTGTGGCTGGTTGTCGCCCCTCACCTTCTCCGCAAACCGCTCGTGAGGCAGTGCTTCCCGCACCCTCTCCACTATCCGTCTCCACCGGTTCTTTCCTGGCAAAGTTGGCGCTGTGCAGCCTGAGAGCGCAGCTGCGAGCATCCCACGTTGAACCTCGTGGAACTTGGCCGCATCTCTGACCCGATGTGAGAGGGAGTTATAGATCTGACAGCATACGGCATGTAGCAGCCGTGGAATCGCAGGCTCGTCAACGTCCATGCCATCTTCACCCGGTCCTCGTTCTTCCCATAGCTGAGTATCGAGCAGGTCCATCCTGCGTGCGAATGGTGTGACGAGTCCGTCTGCTTGTACATTCCCATACCTCTTCGTGAATGCGAGGGGATACAGGGTGTACTTGACTGCATTCTGGCGATTGTCTCCATGAAGACCATCTGGCGGGGCCTCGAACAGCGTGTGCACCTTCCCAAGGTCCAACAGACCCCCTGCTTCTTCCATGTCTGCGATAGACCGCCTCACGATTCGATAACCATCAGGACCATACACAGTGATCTCATTGCCGTCCATGTCCAAAATTGGAAGTGTCTCCAGGTCGACTTGCTGGCGGACGACTTCGTCCTCGTCTGGACTGTCGTATGCGATGGGGTTGTTGGCAACCAACGCGCCTATTGGGATGTCCTCCCATTGTAGGACCTCCATGTGACTACCCGGAACGAGAACCCGTCAGCAACCTCATCTTTTTCTATGATAAAATAAATACTGACTTCACGTGCGTTGCAATGGAGAACCTGAAAAGCTTGATGTGTGCATAGTCCCTGTCTCGCTTCCAATTACGGGCCTCGATGGTAGTCATGTCTGGACGGACGACCTGCTGGTTCTGCCCATATTTCATGCTGATCGCTACAGGGGTGTTGTTGGTCAAAAACCTATCGCGCTTCCATGAGTCCGGCGCATGCTCTATCCAATCTTCCCACTGGTGTTTGAAGTGCTCGTCAAGGGCCCGTACGTCATCAAGACGGAGGTCGATACTCCTGGATCTCTCTCCAGGTCTATTGCTGCGGTTTGCGATTAGCATCAAGAGTATTGGTGTGATAATAGTAACATCACTCACAATATATCTGTCACAGAGTTCACCTTTGCTCGTGTCAGCGGCTCGGGATAGTGCTCTCGGCACGAAAAGTCCCGTACTCGAAGGGTGGAGAATGCATGCGCCATGAACATCACCAGCATCAGCGCATGCTTTGACTCCATCGCAGATGTTGGTACATTCAGCCGCGGCCACGCTCCAGTCGCATTCAGTGGGTGGTCCGGAATGAGCCATTCATTCGGCACCATGCTCAGCCATACGTGCTCCTCCATACGCCTCCCCACGTACATCATACGTCCTCTCGTGTCGAATGGCAGTCGTGTTGGCTTGCCGTCCGGCCAGAGTTGCTGCATCGTCGAGAAGTTTAGGCTTAGCCTCCATGTGTGGTCCGTCGCGATGTTCGGCAACACCGCATCCAGCCCCAACCCATCCCCAACATACATCACGAAGTCCAGATAGTGTGGACCCGCTCCGATACTCATGTCTGGGTCCTCCACGTCCAGCCGGTGCTGTCGCTCGATAGTCAGCTGATGCCGCCTTGACAGCAATCTCATTGCTCCCTTCGCATCGCCATCCGTCCATAGCTTGCGTAGCGTGCCAAACCCAACCCTATTCACTCTCTCCGCATGGAACAGTGCAGCATGGTCCACAGGCTGCTCCTCGCTATGGTCGTAAATCGCTGCTTCCACGCTCTGTTGGTTTGGCGCATCCACCGCTTCTAGCGTGAGAGGAACCTCGGTTGCATTAAATGGAGCGTCATGTGCGCCATCGTCAGCCAACTCGTCGCTGAGAAGCCAGATCTATCAGTAGTTCCACAAGAAAAGCAAAAAGGACAGAAAAGGAACGAGATAGAAAGAAATGTCATGACTCACAAGGCTGCATCCAGGTTTTCTTCAGCATCATCGTGGATGTTCTCTGGTTCGCCGTCAGACATATGTGGGTTGTCAATGCGACTGAAAGCGTTGTGTTTCGGTGGATGTGAGAGCAAGAAAATCACGGTCGGGCGGAGAAACAAGTAACTGGGACCGTCCAGACAATGTTGCTGGGTTCAAGTTCACTCTGGGCAACCATTCTGGCTATGTCAATAAATAATCTTGCCTTGCCTTTGCACTTACGTAGTCAAGGCTAGCCTACCGAAGTGTCGCTAAATCCTCGCTTATTATGTAATACCCGTTTTAGGATTCGCTGGACATCGCTGATAGACTTGAGCTATGGAGTGTGCGAGATGACGTTATTCTTGTCCGATCTCCGACTCGCAGCGATCCTGGGACTCGACCTCGACGTGGACAAGCGAGTGACGCTGTTAATTGCGTTATGTACACGTTTGGTCGCCTACGAGATGGATAGCCTGAGAATGGGCTACAACCCGACGGACTGCCATGTCGTGGTAGGAGAGCGCCGACCGACACGTGCGATTCCCTGATCGAGCCGCCCGAGACCTTTTCTACGCGTGCGTGCTATTTGAAGTTCGTGGCCTTGCATCCGTTTTCATATGCTGCGGTGATCCGAAAGGCTTGGGGTGCCAGATGCCGCATCAGGTCTGACCGGCGTGCGACTAACTTGGTTCGAATCGACTTTCTGGTGAAGGAAAGCATTTCTTTGTCGGAGGCGATGGTGACCGGATCGGCATAGCTTTGAAGCTGAGCGAGGGACTCTGCCAGGGTTTCGCCAGCTAGTGGCAGGCTCAAGGGTTCCGCAGATGCACGAAAGACTGATAGTCACGCCCGTCGTTCTACCGCCGTGCTCTTGCTCCTGCTCCGACTGAGCTCGATCACCTTCTTGGCAGGATGATGAGAGGCGTCGGTCTCGCGCAGCATCGTGTTGCCGCCGTTTGTCACTCTAGGGGCGAGGTGGGAATGTAAGGACAGCTTTGGGAGATGACAAACTTACAAGACAGTCCACGGCATCTGGGATCGCCTTTCAGCATGGCCTTGTGGGCCCAGACAGGTGCGGATCGCATTGGTGGCGGTCTAATTTGAACTAGTGAGAAGAAGGCGTGGCTGCGGCTGCAGTTTGGCGAATTGGCGGGCTAATGAGCGGATCACTTACCAACAGCATCGGGTCCGAGGAGCCCGCTTTTTATGCCGCTGGTGGTGGCCAACTGCGTACGTGATCGCAGCCGCCGACCCTCTCGCCGGCTTCACTTCGGCCCTCTCATGTGAGCACTTGAGCCCCCGTGAGGAGTTCTCACAACGGCTGCATCAATATTTAGCATTGCCCTGAACGTTGAGCTAAATGTGGGGGACACACTTGAAGTTTAGTTTCAGGTTTGACCAACAGCCGAACTTGATGTTTTGTCGAAGATCCGGGTGGTGGTGGAAACTTTACATAAATTAAACTTCGCAGATCATCGGGCCCGAACGGTTCCCGTTTCCGATCGCCCTGTAATGGTTAGTTATTTGAGAAGTAAATGAACACGGCGGCGAGGAACGATGACCACTGGCATACGCTCGTGATAACATAAGCTCAGGTGCACACTTTCAAGCATGAGTCTTGGCCAAAATACCCGTAAGCGAAAAGAGGGCCTTACAGACATGCTCCCTGTCGCCGTGCTAACCTCGCCCCGCAGGGTAGCCTTCAAATCTGGCCTCCCATACTCCATCCGGACGAACGGCCGTCCATACGTGGCGCTTCCCTTATCTGGCGTTAATTCTGGATCAACCGAATCCTCGCTAAACGGCAACCCGCCCTCGAGTCGTGACAAAGATCCTGATCGATGCACAGTTAGCCATGTCGGCGTGAGAGCATTTGCTCGGTAAAGGGCATCTGAGATCCATTGGAATCATGACGGGCGCGTGAGAATGCACAATTGAAAGCAACTCAATGTACTCACTCGTGTCGCGTAGTACCGCCCAAATGAACACCACTGCCAGCCTACGACATTGGATGGGTTTCTTTCGAGCTTTTCTGAATACCACAACGTTACTTAATACCGCACCAATAGCGCTGCTTCAGAACACTTTACTCGATTGGCGCGTCAAGGAAAACAGCTGCCTAAAACGGATCCTCCAAGGATACTGGAGCCTGGAAGGCGGCTTGGCAGCTCGGCTACATTTGCAGATAGGCTGCCGATCTGGATTTCTGCTGAGCAGCTCGCGGTTAGCCGAAGTAGTCAAGCAAAAAGGTCGGCTAGCCTGATAACGTGCCGTACAAGGGTCTTGTGGTCCAATCAGAGTCCTTGTTGAGGTTCGCGTTGGCGAGTCTGCGAAGGTATGCAAAAACACAACGGGCCTAAAGACAAGCTCGCTAAATTCTCGCTTACTCTTTTCAGAATTGCTTATGGTAGAATGAGTACGTTATTGTAAGAAGCTTTGCAGATCGGCGATGACGATCCACACACAAGTCTGAGCAAGGCAGCAAAAACCAGGCTCTCTACCGACTGTCCTCTGCCCTTCTCTGCAAGAGACCGTGACCGTTGAAAGCGTCTCTACTCTAGTTAGTTCCAGTCAAAGGTATTTTTTCCGTCCCTTGCTCTCTTCCATGACGAACTCTGAGGTACTCTCTCGGTCCCGCACAGATCACACAACGTCTTCCGTAGTACACAGACAACGTTCCATGGGGGGTTCACGAAATAAGAAGTCCATCCCTGTCGGTGGTAGCGAGGTGAGTTGACAGAGCACAAGTTTCGTGGAAGAGAGACTCACAGACCGCGACCATACAGGCAGATGGCACAGGTAAGGTGAGTGACGCATGGCATCGACTCCCTGCGACCGACTGACGAAGTTAACGAACCGCACACACGGCAGGCAATGGTAACGATGTCCACGAAGGTTAGCGCTCGCTCGTTCCAACCCATGCTCGATTGACGTGACTCACGCGCAGCAGGGAAACGAACAGGGAACGAAGATCGCAGACCCGCTTCTGCTTGCACAGAGAGCGGGCGACGTGAAGCCAAAGCTGGATGGACGGACAGAGGAGGCGAAGGCGATGAACGAGAGGGCCACGATGGCCATTTTTGGCTACGCCCGCCTTGACGTGATCAAATACAGAGACGAGCTTGAGTTCGGGAAGTGGAACTTCCGGGCGCTGAAACGCGAACAAACAGACGACCTGGTCCAGTCCTTCCTCATGTGGGGACTGGACCGATTCTCGTTGGGCAGGGCGATCCCCGTCGTGCTGAGAAAGAAGGACGTCATGCAGGGCACGTATGTCACGAATATGGAACCCGTGCTGGAGATGCCCGTGTTCAAGCTGCAGGAGACGGCGCTGGGGAAGAAGGCGATGAGGCCCACCTCTGGGCAGCACCGGGTGGAAGCCATCAGCGTGTGGTATGGGCTTCAAGAGAAGCGACTGGCGGACCTGCTCCGGGAAAGGAAGTGTTTGGAAGGACAGCAGCTCGAGCAGACAGACCCGACGGAGAACGAGGAGAACAAGCTGAAGGAAGACGATCTGGAGGCAACCCTCGGGTTCGGTGGGCAGTGGCTTGCCATCCTTTATGACGCAGGCAAGTGTTCTCTATCTGTCTCTCTCGCGTGCCACATGCACATTTCAAGGACTGGTCGTGCTATCCATTTGTTCATTTTCTCGCATGCCGGCTGACAGAGTACCTGCATCCTCGCAGATCTCGTCGATGAACCACTTGGACTACATCTCTCTCAGAACGAAAATCACCACGTATATAAGGAAACGCCGGAAGAGGGTTTCGTGATGGCCTTCCGAAAGCACGTTGCAACCAAGGGCACGTACAAGACTGTCGAGCGCAACCTACCTCTTGTGAAGGGGATCCTCGTCAAGTGGAATGAGCTCTTGTCCCAAGACTATGTATGGGACTTCATGACAACCATGGATCCCATCGGGTTGCACATCTTCGATGCAAAGGGCGACATGAAATTCTCACGGTTCCACGCGATCATGCTCAGTGCCTCCGGAGGGGTGAGTGGTTGATCGCACCGCATGGCTTCGATCTCTGATGACCGGCCGACAGACGATAGCGCATTTTTCTACCTCGATGGAGAGGTTTTTGCGCACGTGCTTCACAACGATGAGGTTGAATGAGGAGAAGATTGACCAATGCATTGAGGTTGTGAACACTACGAAAGACCCGTCACGAAAACTCAAAGCACAGCAGGCACTGGTCAAGGCATGGAACTTGATACTCGAACAGAGGATGCGGGCAGTGCCCTCCGCGATCCTGCATGTAATCAGGGGGCTCATGGACAACGCGTTCTTGCGCCACTTGGGCAAGGGCACGCATGTGGAATACCTTTTCTGCAACAAGGACTCGTCAAGGTGGACGGCAGCCCTCGACGACTACATGGGCGTTGTGATCAAAGAGATCCCGAAGGTGATCCAGGAGCTGGAGACCACTGGCATAACAGTAATGGAGAGGCTCACCGATGACGAGCGTGAAGCTCTCAAGTACTGCGTGGCTAAGATGAAGGTGATGCGCTTCATGCGCAAGGAGCCCACCAGCGAGCTCCCTCAGATCCCGTTCATGACGCGCAGTGTCTTCACTCACATGGTCTACCTCCTGGAACCCATCAACGAGGCGCTCTTGGAGGTGAGTTTACTCATATCTCTCGTTCCCGGAACGAGCGGTACACTGTTCTATGAAGTGTCGTCCCTGGCTGGCATCGAGAACAAAGTTTGATGGCGTCGTGCTAATTGTTCTCTCGCACTTGAAGGTATCCGCTTGGTGGGAACCTCTGATGTATATGGCTGACGCACACGGGAAACACTGGACACCGGGATCTGCGACAGCAACTCAGACGCGTGCAATGTTGGCCCATCCAGACCTTTGTCCTGAGAAACGGCTACTGGCCGTCAATAATGTAAGTCGTTTTCCAACCAACATCGTTAGCACCAGCGCTCGCGATCATGAACTGATGTCGACGAATCAGGTCATGGAGGTCACATGGACCCGCTACGCCTCGTTCCTCGCCCTACAGACACAACTCAAAGCTAATGGCATGCCCGTGCGAATCACAATACAGAAGGATCTGCTCTCTATGTTCGGCGTCGCCGTCACTGGAAAGATGACTCGCCCGACGGCCGATGCGTTCGCTGCTGTAAAGAAGTCCACCGCGGCAAAGCAAGTAGTGAGGATACCTAAAAAAGAAGTGCCTAGCAAGGCGAAAGCGAGGTCGAAGCGAAAGAACGATGACAATGAGGGCATCGATGAGGAGAGCCATGACGTGCAAGAAGGGGAGGTCCACGGAGACAACGACAATGATGCAGATGACGATGATGAAGAGGAGGACGAGTGTGAAGGGATGAAGAAACTCACCCCGGAGGAGCGCACCAAGCGTTGCGAGGAGAGGAAGGAAGCACAGCAACGATACCTGCGTGAAATCCATGATGAGTGGAAAGAGACATGTAGCATCCTCACCACGAGCAGGCCCTCCAACGCCCCTGACGAGCACGAGTTCGACGCTTCGCCCCCGAGCTTCAACGAGACTTGGAAGAGAGTCTCGCGCCTTACTACCAGTGTCCCCACCGCTCTCATGCGTGGGAGGGGTCTCGTCCCACTGACGACGTGGGAATGGACCAATTTCCCTACTACCTGGACGTTCACCCGCCAAATGAGGGTTTATGCCGCAATAATCATCTATGAGTCTGCAGCGATCGCGCAGTACAGATATGAACTCATCCTTGGCGACCCGAGTGGCGGAGCAGCGGCATTGCGTCAAGCGATGGAGGACGCCGTCACGTTGTTCCTCGACACAGATGCTTCACAGATGACCCCTTTGCGTCAGACCACTCTGCAAAACCTCCTGTGCGCCGGGAACAAGGAGGAAAGGCAAACATCTCGTCCAAAGTCGCTCCACTGCGAAGGGGAGCTTCCTCCTCCTGGCTGCGTCAGGTGGGCGGACGGCATCTATCTCCCCCACACGGAAGGCAAGAGCGTACGTCACCGTCCTGAGGACCGGGTGATGGAAATGAATCGCGAACGACATCTTGGAGCACAGAAACATGAACTGCAGCGCGTCATCAACTGCGTGCAGAGTGCACGAATCGCGTGGCACGACGTCACAAGGGTCACGAAGGGTCGCAGCGCCCAGCCAGCACTGGACAACGAGGTACTAGATGCACTCAACAAGCTGATCGACGTGCGTAGTATTTCTGTTCCATTTGTCATCTATGGTCGTCTTGCTTTCACCTCGTCGCCTCACACGGTACAGGGACTGACTCAGATCTTCCAGTGCCTTAACACGAATGCATACCGCCAGCGCATCGGGTCACGCTCTTCCAACGTCGACCTGAGCTTAGCGGAGGACCCCGAAGAGAGGCTACAGGTGCACTTCGGATGTGGCGACATCGACGAAGAACTTGTCCAGACGCCTGGTCAGTGTACAAAAGTGTTCCGCGTGCAAATCAAGACAGATATGGAGAAGAGTCTTGTGGCGGTTGTGGAGAGGCATGCCATCAAGTGGGCGAGGGAAGTACCGGCCTTGGAGGAACAGCGTACGGCAAAAGAAGCACCAAAGAAAGAGGTGATCGCTCACAAAGTCGACAAAGACTCAGACAACCCCGAGGCGCACGATGACACAGACAACCATGAGGCGCTCTGGGAACACAACAGTAAGGACGAGGATGAAGCACCCGATGCAGAGGAACTCCAGCAGAGCAAACCCAAACCCATAACTCTTCCTGCTACAGAGTCGATCCTCTATGATACGTGGTTGTTCAACGACCTTGCCACAACAGCCCACGGCAGTTTCATTTCTCAGTCGGAGAACAATAATCTATACGGTGCGTCCTGAATCCCCTACCTGAATGCCTTGCGACACAATGTGTTGCCGATCCGAGCTGTCGAGGCGCTCTCACGTCGCCGTACCATCGTTGTCGTTATTGTTCACCATCACGCTGCCACTCCCGACGCATTTTCATACATTGAAATATATTGTCGTGCAATGTGCAATGTGCTATCAGACACGCCACTACGGCTACACCACACTGACACATTCCTCTTCAGAACCGACAGAGCATGCAGCTCATTCTTCTGGTTACGGTACGCACACATATTATCACCACTTATCTCATCGTAAGTAATAGGACGAATAGAACGAAACGAAGAATCTCCCCTGGCAGGCGCCGTGTTTCTTGACACGCAACGCATAGGTATGCCCCATAACGTTCTCTCACACTGCGAGCACTCATTTTCTGCCTCATACAGAGCCCACACTCCCTCAAGTCCCGGAGGAAAAAGAACCAGAGGAAGACGTGGCTGACATCGCAGATGGTGCTGGCTTGTCCACCGCAGCATGCCACCAAGGAGATGCTGTAACTTTGTCCAGAAAGGACACAAAAGGAGCCGTGTCCAAGGGTAAGCGCACACGGGGCCTCTCAGTGTCATCTGCATCGGAACACGATGAACAACTTGCCACGGCCGCGAAAGGCCCTCGTCGCACAAGCAGTGAGTGTCTTACCCATGTTTCAGAAGTGTGTGCTTTTATTCACTGACTCACTCGTGTCCATCACAGAGCCTGTTCCAAAGCGTGCAAAGTCAACAACTCTCATGCAGCCTGACATGGCGGGAACCTCTAGTGCTCCGAACGTGAGCACTCGTCCAACGGCCGCCCTTAAGCGCGCACGTCCAGCATCGGTGTCATACCAAGCCTGAGTTTCATCACAGGGATTACGAACAGGGTATATAGTGCCTGCTTTGTCATAGCTGCAATAAGTGGAATGCGATTGACTTTATCAGAAGGCCAAGAGGATGTGGAGATTCTCACATCACGGCACGAAATTTTTTTCTCCTGAGAGTTGAAGCGACTGCATTCCACTGATTCTCAGGTGCGAAACACAGAATCGCTTTTGTCCCCTTCGCCCGTAGCACTGACGGACACTCGGACGCAAGCCCTCCAGCTCGTCGCTCCCCTAACACAACCTTTTGGTGCACTATTGATCACGCCAACGCGTCAAAATGTGACCGAGTACCGGAGGATACGATGGCTTCGGAGAGTCTCATCACTGTCCGCATTTGCAAAAATCCATAAGTCAACCCTGGCCTATATATAGCACTCATTGCACCCGTCAACATTCCCCTGTAACATAGTGTGATGTAACGTACATAGTAATCAGGCTATAGCAGAAAGTTGTTGCAAGATGTAAGGGTAGTGATCAGAGGAGTGCTTTTGCATGAAACACGGTAGTTACTTCTCAGCACGTTATTTTGCAACATACATCCTTTCACGCAACACATTTTGCAATGCCACTTGCAATATGTTGCCTAGAATCTTGCAAACCTCCACCCGTTCGTCCGTCCCCACGGTCATGGCCAGCCACTCTCTCGGCATGCAAGACACCTTGCAATACCTTCGCCCACTCACCCATCCCTACCATCCAGTCATCCTCTCGGCATGCAAGACATTTTGCAACACGCTCCGGTCTGTACCACCCCGTAACAGTATATAAAGCTGGATTGAACCATGCGGCTGCACATCCCCTTCCAGTGTCGTGTGCCATTATGTGTCCTCGTCGTCGTCTAGTTTGTATTTACTAAGTCAGTACTACGAGGCACTCTCTGTTATTGGTTACAGTCACACTGTAGTTGGTTGGCACGTCATAATCTTCAGCCTGAGGTCTACGGGCCACATGTGCATGTTTCGTGATTACAAGCCTTCTGTATGTTTGATAGCAGCAAGAAATTATATGTGATAGATAATACAAGATATAAATACACTACCAGACATACCGCACGTTCGAGTACCAGAGATCTCTGATCAAGAAAGTGGTCCGCCCACCGAAAGTGATCATTCACTTCAAAATCTTGTATTTTCTACAACGACATGAGAAATTGGTCGCATGACATCAAAACAGAGCTTACTTAGCCTTGGGTGTGCTACTGTCGACAATGTCAGTACCCTTTTTTTCGTGCTCACAGCAGAATGCGGTGCTATGTTCTCTTTGCCAATTGCATTACCACGCTGTTCTCGCAGGGACGGCACAGGTTTTCGCTTTGACCGTCCATGCAAAGTGGAAACAGCGGTATCTTCCATTGTAACTGCTTGTGGTGGAACGTTGGGCCTGGTGGGTAGGAGGGTTGTGGTTTGTTCAGGAACAATGTCAGTCCATGGACGAGGAGAGTTGGTTTGTCGCGGCGTAAACAATTTGGGTGCAGGTTCAACAGAAGGGAGAGTCGGGTTGGCTGAGCCATGGTGTTGGTAGGGCAATCGTGGGCGTTGGATGGCGATGTTGATTGTCCCAGCATTGAAGATTCGGGTGCAGCCTGCAGAAAACTCCAGTTGGGTTCCATGAGAGCGAGAGTCAGGGCTGGCTGAGCAGTGACATTGGCTTGGGGGTTGTGAGAGTTGGATGGATGGCGATGAACTGGTTTGTCCCGGCGTTGAAGATTCGGGTGTGGCTTGTGGAAAATTCCAGTTGGGTTCATGATGTATCCCTTGTCCTCTTCTGTCCCCCCTCAGGCTTCACAACTCTCAGGCCCAATCACTTTGGAGGCATTCGTGGCTTGCGTGGAGGGTGGAGAAGTCTTGGAAGAGACCATTTCGTCGGCAGGCAGGCAGGGACCCATGGGATATACATCGATACACGCGACGTGTGACGGCTCTCAGGCATCTCTCACTCTCCAGCTGTGTCATGCTCACAGACATTGCATGCTCGAACCTCGCTTATCCGGTTCCTCGTCTGGAGTTGCTTGAACTCGCAGGAATCGGACACACGCTCAAGGACGATGGCCTCGTACATCTCCTTGCCACCACGCTGTTCATCCGGAAACTCGATCTTGAAGACCCTTCTGACATCACGGAACATCCTGGAAGCCAGTACAATGTTTGTTGAACTTGCGGATGAGTTCTGACCAGGTCAAGGCGCCGCCGTGGGGTGTCTTTGCGGGCGCTGAGGAGGCCCAGACGCCAGCTGTGAGGGCAGCGCCAGCCCTGAGCTGGGCCCAGTAGTGGCGATCCTTGCCGTGTGCCATCACCGCAGCTTGAAACCAGTCCAACCCGTCCCCCCTCCCTCCGCGCCTCCCTTGCTCGTCGTCGTCCACGATGCCCGACTCAACGACGCCCGCCCTCACCCCAGACTACACCGACTCCGGCGAGGGCGACGGGTCCTCCTCGCCTGCCTCAGAGACCGCAACAAAATCGCGTCGCCTGACCGCCTTTTACCCGCACATGAACTCGAGCAACAAGCCGCTCAAACCGTTCAGTCGCAGCGCGGCGAAACGACAAAGCGTCATGACTCTCGGCAGCATAGAGCACCTCCAGCACTACTTCACAAAGACTGGCATCGTTGCAAAGACAACGTACGTCTCCTCTCCCTTTATTTCGTAACTCGTCACCGAAGCCTTCCAATAGCCCTTCAAAGAGGCTGAACAGCCAGCTCGTACCCGCGATCGGAGGTCTAGCCAGCCTGAAAACGTCCAAGCCATCCTTGGGCAGTATCATGGACTTTGAGCTCCCACCCTCGCCTGTGGTTCCAGAGGTCCGTCAACCAGCATTTCCTCCCCACGTCAACACCCACGAGACAGATACGGAGGCGCTCCTTCTCGTTGTCGTTCAGGACCTCACTCGAGTCACTCATGCCTGGAGTATATACACACGCGATGCCCCTATCAATCCCAACCATCCAACACCGACTTCCTGTATGGTTGACGTCCTCGACATTCTCAAGACGACCATTCATGCCATCCGTTCCGTCCGCAACTATGTTATCGCGCTTCCTGACGACTCTGCAGGTACACTTCGCACACATTACAGGAACAAGGTCGTCGCGAACGTTCCAGTCCCAAAACGCAACGCAACGCAGCCAAAATCCCAGCTCGATCCCCTATCTTTGATCCGCAAGTCTGCATTGGAAGTCCTTACGACGCCCCGCGAGCTTGAAGAACGCTCCAGGGTACCTTTATCCGATGAGGCTTACGACGCTCAAAGTGACCGCGCTTCATCCCAGGACCTGCACCCACATTCGCGTGGTGTATGTATCACCAGCAGTCATGTCGGATGATGAGTCGGACCTCCCTCATGTTGATCCTGATATGTCAATATCATTTGTGCACGTACGAGGTCGTAAAGAATCCATACCGGTTTGGGAGGACGAGTACGACAACCTCAGCGAAGAACGAGAAAAGCGAGAGCATTGGGATGATCGGCTTGTCCTTGGTGGCGGGTGGCTGTACAAGCAGGATTTCACGCTGACGGCTCTCGGCAAGGAGCAAGATGTCGTTGAACGATACGTAGACCTCGTTGACAACGTACTATTCGGAGGCACCAAGGATGGAAAACGCGGTTGGGAGAGGGAGGCTGAGAAAAATACAAAGAAGACAAGGGAAGGGGGAGGGCAGAACCGGAGAGTCAGCACAGGCGATGTGTTCACCTACATCACAAAAAATGAAAAACCTACATATACTCATATGCGGGTATGTTTGCTCATACAATGTTTGTAACCGTAGAATGTTTCGTGCCCCACGAGCCCGAGAATACACGACCATAGCTAGGAACTCAAATGATCGATTAGACCCATATTAACTCTGGAATGTCCTAATAGACACCCGCCGTACTACTACGAAATCGGATAATCAAATCAAATCACTTGGTCATACACAACAATCTATTGCAATCTATTTCGTTACAGGCATGGACGAGATATACATGCAATGTCTGGGATATCTGATACTGGTATAGTGCACTTGAGTGGAAAGCAGAGTCGAACTTGAAGGCAGTGATGACAACAGTGTATCGGTGGGAGTGACGGCATGAGCCACAAACACCAATGAGATCCCAGCAGGTTTACTTGACGGTATGCTCGAGGTAAAGTTCTTCGAAGGGGTATCGTCTGCAAACGAAACGACAAACATGAAACGACCACGTACCCATGGCAGCGTTCGCAGAGACAGTCCCCATCTTGGGTGTCATGGCAATCTTGATGAGCGGTGCAATGAACCCGCCGATGCGGTTGAGTGCGGAGCAGAGGGCATTGCCTGTACTGTGGTGAGGGGCAGGGAACGATTCGGGCGTGTAGGCGTAGAGAATGCTGTACATCTAGAGGTCAGCGTCAACACTCACTCTGCATCATACCACATCGACTCGGATAGAAAACGTACAGCATTCCTAGAAAGAGATGCGCGGGTGAGCACATCTGAGAAACGTATGACTCGGTATGAGGCACGAGGAGATGTACAACACGAGGCTATTCGCACACGAATGCCCAAGCACCAACACTTGTGTTTTGCTCGTCGTGAACAAAAACATGAAGATGCTCGACAAGAAGGTGAACACCGCGAGCGACATTCTGCGTCCACTGTGAACTTGCCTGTGCGGCGCAAGAGATCAACAATGTAACACGCAATAAGCGAACCAGGGACGCCGAGGATGGAGACGATGGCACAGTTGCAGTAGGTGATATTGAGACTCGTCGCACCTGAGGGGGAACCACACACTTCGAGGTACAGGGGGAGGTAGGAGCTGTATAGGGGATACGCGATATCAATGAGACTGGCGAAAAGAGGTTAGTGGACGCGTAGTTTTTATGGATGAACACAAGCACAAACTGCCAAATGAGAATGATGAGTGTCGTATTGACTGCCAGTCGATGTGTAGAGAACAGTGGATTGACGTGGGAACTAGAGGATCCAGATGGCAATGAGGAAAGCTCTAGCACAACATCAGTAGCCACACAAGGAAACATTGGTGAACGAACAACGCAAGGAGTTGCGCCAACTGGCTGGCGGCACCTTGGACGATTCCGAGATTCTGAGCAAATCTTCGACCTTGAGTGAGATGGTCATCTTAATCCTTCACACATGTTCTCGGGGTCGTGCTTGTCTTCTAAGCCCCATATTGCCCGAGATAGCCCCTCAGCTTTGTAGCATTGATGGATCTTGTCCCATGAATAGTCTCATTCATCTGTTTCAGGTGTTAGCATGCTTTGTCGGCGCATATATGCGCAGATATTTTGAAGAACTTTACCTTTTGTGTGACGACTTATAGTTTGGCGGCACGTTTGGGGTCCCTGATGAGAGCGGAGAGACTGGGGGCAACTCCTAAGATCTTCATGGAGGTGACACTCACGTACAGAGTGGTTGAACCCATTCTCGGCCAGTTGGAGCCTCGTCTGTACCTGTTGAGTGCTCATCTTGAGATACTTGACGCGGGTGGTAGCACGATCAAGGAGGGAATCCTTGCTTGACTTCTGGCTATAGACAGGGAACATGTCATTGAGGAAACGGTAACCGTCACAAAGCTCACCACGGCACCTTTACTCCGACAGTCCGACTTGATGCACCGACAATGGATAGTCTATGGCAGACATTGGTTGCGTCCCCTGTCACGATCGCGGGTTAGAACTTGAAATTGTCTTCATTGGAATCCTCATTGCAGGACTTGCATCTCAAGATCTCAAGGTGGGGCGGCGATGGGGATGGATGCGTGTGGCTGCATGGGAATTGTGTATGATCAACGAGATCACGTGGTACCAAATCCCGTAGCCTCACGTGCTCTTATTAGCTAATCCGGTATCTGGCAACTGCTGTCCGTCGAACATCACCCATTTCGACATCCGGGATCAAGCGCTCACCCCTACCCCCTTCGACACTCTCCGTTGTCGTCACAGTTGTTTGTGCTGCCACTTGGGTCCTCCACCATGCATTGGACCCATCGCGGGGTGCATTCGGACGAGGACGATCGGATGAGAGGCACGGATGGAGGTTCAGATGCGTGATCCTCGGCTCTGTGGAGAATCCTGTGTCAATCTATGAACGGAGCGCGATCGTGTCCTCCGAGTTGCCGTCACCCTCGGTAGTTACACATCAGAAATAGAGGGGGTCGCCAAAGACGAGCGCTCACCTCACGAGGTTCATCGATCCAACCTCGTCTCCCTCAAGCCAGGCCTCGATCGATCCTCCTCCCACTTGCACCTCCTGTCCAATTACCGTTCCCAGCACCATCCCCACCCGCGCCCTCTGTATCCCCGCCTCTCGTCCCCGTACTCGCACCCGCACCCTCACCACCCCCTACCCTCGCCTCCTCGGTTTCCTTTTCCTCGCTACCAAGCCCCCTCCCCTCACCCGTATTTCCACCATGCATATACGCCTTTTTCGTCAGCTCATCGTACACAACCTGATGTGCATACCTAGGCAACGGCACAAACAGCTCACTCTGTCCCCTGTCCTTTCCCCGTTCGCTGCCATTACCATGCCCGTTTTCACGAGCACCATCACCACCATTCTCACTATCGGAAACCACCTCGGGTAGAATCTGCGTCCATTTTCCCGGTTGAGGCGGATTCACATACCGATACACCCGATTCGGGGCGTCCGAGCGTAGCACCGTGAGCGCCGACGATTGCTGTGCCCGTGTCAACCCACAAAACCTATATTCCTATCAGCACGTCCGACCGGCACACATTCGCCAACGAAAACACGCACACATAAACCTCCTTTAACCTCGGATCCACCACCGCTCTCTGTAAAACACGCATCCGGGCCGCCGCTCACGCTAAAGTTGCCAAACAGTTCTGATACGGTGTTGGTGGCGATATCATATGCGTACATGTCCGATAGATACTTGTCATCGTGTTGACCTGCAAAAATGAAGAGCGTGTGTGTGAGTGGGTCGAGGACCATCGAGTGTCCAAAGCGGGGTAAGGGGGGCACACAGCTACAATGAGTATTTCGCTTCAGAATGGACATCCGCAGATGTCCAATGATCAGCAAACGCTCACCTTCCCGCAAGCGTGGACGGGAGCAGCACAAAGGTGCTCTTCATCGATATTGTCAATCACCTTGTCCTCGTCAAGGCCAGAACAACAACTCTTGGACTCAAGCACGTACTTTGGCGCATACATCTTGACATCCATGTCTTCCAGAGAACTTGCAACGTTTCCCACACAGATGTTGGTTCGGGACACACCTACAAAAGAACCTGAGCTGCGGGGCATTAAGCCAAAGCAGCAAGCACGTACATGTGTCTCCCTGCGTGACCGGCGCTATCACGACGTATTCAGCACCAGGCATACATCATCACGATCAAGACGTGACGTACCTCATCGTACATGCCCGATGCTCTTCTGGTTCATCCTAGAAACAGAAATCGCATTCGTGCACACACAGGTGGTCAGACTGACGGTCATGTGCACCGTCATGAACCCGACTCTCGACATGCCACAACTGACACTCGGCACACGTCTTCCCACATAGTTGGACGTTACCCTTCAAGTCCACGATTGAACTCTCAAAGTGACGTCCCAACTCGTCGATACTCGCGTGACTCCCGCCACCGCCACCAGCTGCTTGAAATCGTGACAAGTTCTGGTCTAGCCATTCGCGCACATGGGCAATCTGCAAGTCTACAATATTCTCAAGGTGCTGGGTTAAACCTGCCATCCATTCGCCATTGGTGAGATGGGTAACCCTCCCAGGCTGTTCGAAGAACCGTCAGCGTGCATTCACGAGGCACAGACTGATCGTTGCCACTGCCGATGCCAATGAAGAGCTGGTGAGATATATCTTCCATTTCGATCGGCATGTCTGTGTCCAGGTTCCACACCGAGGTCATTGTCATGCCGTACGGGGAACCGTGGATAGGCTCACCTTCAGAGGGTCGTGTTCTGGATAAATTTCCGCGCATCCAAAAGCAAACGCGTTGGCAAGGGGCGTCGAAATCAGCTGTGCATGATGAGACACTATCGTTTCTGAATGCGAAAGTGTCAGATACTCCAACCAAGCAACAAATGTATGTTCTTACGAGACATGGCACCCCAGTCATTCGCCTTGAAAAGGTTCACGAGTAAGCAAGGCACAAGATGGTTCTTCCTAGAAGCCACCTCACCTTTAACTTGCATCAACGTCTTCATCAAGTGCAAAAACTTGCCCGCCGACCGGTGCGTAACTGCCTGCTTATCTAATTGTCGCTTCAGCGCAGGGAATAGCTTGTAAAACTCCTTGGATTCGATGACTGGCCTGTGGGGGACCAGCGAACCGTGAACGTGTGACATGTCTATACTCCCTAATCCTTACCATGGAATAATGCTCAGCTTCCCAGCATGAAGACGAGAAATGAAATTCGCCTCTTGCTCGTCTTCCACGATGCGATGGAACTTGAGAGAAAATCTGGGAATGAACAACACCAACCATGAACGGTTCTACACGAAGACACAAGGGAACAATCACTCACTCTCTGGCGATCTCGACCTTGTCCGAGTCAACGACATCCTAAGCCAGAAAGAAAACGTGCCTCAGATAAATCCAGTCGACCGCGATTTCCAACTGCGGCAAACGTACCTTGATGATAATCGCCAACGTCGACTGGAATAATGGCGGATTCGCCTTGGGGTCTAGCACGACCGAACTCGACTGGAATGACTGAAATAGCCCAGTAATATCCCGACCGAGTGCAAAGTTGTTACGGAACAACACCTGCATGAAGCATCATTGGTCAGCACTGCCAGTCTACGCTATTTAAGCCCACTTACCAAGTTGGACACAGCTGTGTTGAACAAGACCAATAGGGTGTCCTCTTGAGCTGACCTTTCGATACTGTGTACACCTACCGACGAAATGAGATAAGAACGAACTATTGAGGATAGTATATGGGACTGACCTTCGAAATCAAGCGCAACGATCAAAGCATCCTTGGTCAGCGTAACCGACATCCACACCCCTTCCGTCGTCCGCATCGCCGACCCAGCAAACGATGTATCAGCGAGATGGTTTAACGCAAAAAAAAATCCAACCGACCATCGAGGATACCACCTTGATGGCCTATCATCGACACGATGAGCAAGTGAATCCTCATATAGAAGCGACAATACACACCTTGAATGCCATATACGACTGGAACAGTGATTCGTACCATCCAAACGAAAGACTATCTACGATGTGGTTGACGTCCGCACCCAATAATGACTTCTCTAGGTCGGGCGAGTACACCCCATCTTTGAGCGGTATGAACCGATTGTCCTTTGTCAATGCGAGGTGGATTGGAATCAAGCACAAGAACTCGACAACCCCTTCGCCTGCACGATAAGCTGAAATGTTCCAAGAACGGCTCCGTGTCGAGTTCGCGTGCTCCCCACTGCCGCACAATTCCGCAGCGAAGACGACAAACGATGCAGCCGAGACCTTGATGGACTTGAGCACATCCCCCGTCGGCTTCTTCAGCCAGATCCTTGATGGTATTCCCTGCCACGTCACCCTTTCAAACGTGAAGATCATGTCCACAAGATGTGGCGCATACTGCTAATAATCACGATCTGTTATGAACACGAGCGTCCTTGTGCTGCGGAGGGACGATGAAGAGATAGCTTCGCGTTGTACTGTGGGCAATACCGGGAAACGGGTCCAGACATCAGCACGACAGTCAATAAGACAGTTATGTGCGGACGTGTTTCCTCCAGACCCTGCTTGTCGTGCAGAGCCTCGTACTCCCTTTTCCTTGAATGAAGACTCGGTGACTTTTCGAGTGCAACTCATGCGACCGGCGGGCATGTGCCTCGAAGTCAAGGTCGACGATATCCACCGCGGATCGATTGATCAACGATGTGACAATGAAACAGTTCTCGATGGCGAGCAAGCCCAACTCGAGTGGAATTCCTTCCGTGGAGCCAAAGGCACTCCAGTGATAAGCAGTCACTGCCAGTTGGCTCTCCTTGGCTTGTGTAACTGTCGAGCTAACACTATAAGGCACTTGCTCGAGGTGTAGTGTAGCAGGTCTAGTCAACCCCATCCTCATCAGACTCACGTAGAATAAGGAACCAAGAGACGGACGTACCGAAACTGAAGGGTCACCAGAGAAAACACTCTTGCCTGCGCCAGTGAATCGACGAGGGCCAATTCTTCGCTTCCGCTCACAAAGCATGTGCGACGAATAGACAACGCATCGTCAGCATACCATTGACGCAGGAAACATGCAACTGGAGCTGTGAATGCGGGACATCAGTAACGGTGCAACCACAGCAACGCAAGCGAGCACATGCCTTTTCTGACGAGACGACTGTGCTAGCAATTTCTTTGCCTGGTCGTATGGTCAACGATTCAGGGGTTTCCCACGCCCACGTGCGACGGCGCCAGCAATACTCTCGAGGCCATCGAGATAGACAAACAAGTTCCCTAAGAGCTTGTCTGACTCAAGAAGTTGTGCGTGCCGAATTCGGGCGTGGACAAAGAGTTCAGCTCAGCGAAATCAACTCAAGAGGGGGTGAGCCCACATTATGGAATGGCCCAACGGCAAATTGAATGTATGTTTGTGCCCAAACCGCGGGGAAGGGATCGCGCCCGGATTAAACCGTAACTGGTGCTTATCATCCTCAGTCAAGTTCATCGCATGCACCGTGTACACTGCTGTTGGCTCTTGTTGTGACGCCCGCGCGCCTGTGATGCGATAGCTAATAGTTGCTGGAACATATCATGAGCACGACGGCAAGGCATACAAGTAATACGGCATCAAACCTGAGTAGCCCGTGTACCCGTAGCCTGAATACCCATCCTTTCGGACCTCGGAGATGGTCAACGTATATCTATAAAGCGAAAACACGTCAGTACTCAATCGATCACAAAATTGTTATACTTGGGTGCGTTCAGCTTGTGCGGATAGTTCATTGACCTGATGATCGATGAACCCTCAACCGACGTTGCTCCTCCTCCGCGCGACTGGCTTGTTCGCGTTTGATCTGCTGCGTGGATTCATTTTCTTGGATCCTGTGCAGTGTGCACTCTGGCGTGATGCGGGTCTCCAAGTGCGCATCTGTGCGCATACGCTCTCTTTTGCCTTCTCCGCCAATGGTCTCAATAGGTCACCGTACTCCGCAAATCGCTCTAAGTCCTCTCCCAACCGAGTCAGAAATTGGCTGTCGGTGATGTTCCGGGCTGCACCTGTCACTTGTCGAAAAAGATTGTTCCATAATCTCTCCATGTCGGTCGTCGCTCCCAGGACGAATTGCTTCACTGCATGACGAAGGCCACCGAGGATTGACTTTTTGCGCTTATCGCCACTCCCATCGCCTGGTTTGTTCCCTCGTACATTTGCCCATGCCTGATCTGCGTTCCCCACCAACACCTCCTGTAATAAAGGCATGTACTCCTGTTCGGCGAGCTTTCTAGGATCCTGTTTCAAAAGCACCCGTGATTGTTTGAAGATACAGATACCATCCTTGGCATTGCGAAACTCAGGATCGTCAATGCTCTGAAATGCGTCGCGGAGCTGCCGCACAATTTCATCCTTTGCTTTTGGATGGGCGGGCTCTAGGAGGATCAACATCAGCATGCAACGATTTCAATTCGAGGTTCGATCAACGCCTACGGGAATCGTTGACAGGCTTCCCCACAGCAACATCATCGTATGGGAAGATTCCAAACAACTTACACTTGTGGCAGTTGCCGTTTACACAACATTTGGGACCCCTCCATGCGAGCGAATTACAGCGAGCTCCAGTACCCTTGTGGGTATGCTGGGTGTCAACGGCGTGATAATCCATTAAAAAGCTCCTTTTTCGATCTTGCGGACATATCATTAACCGAGTCCAACACGTTTTGCACAGCATTCACCATTTCACGCATTCCTGCGGGAAGCGCCTGTCAAGCCCAGAGTGAAGCAAAACCCTCACGGACTCTTCGTCCAACTGCTCGCTCAGGCGGAGGCGGTCGTAGTTGGGCTGTGCTGCTTCCGATTAGTAACAACTCAAACAAGACCGGCCAGGTATAGTGGAAATATCAATATCTGCGTAGCTGAGTTGGATGCTGATCTCGTGATGCGTAGCTCTTCTTCTGGTTCTTCCCTCCTGGTCCTGAAGCGAGCCTCGATGATCTCATCTTCTGGTAGGACGGTCATCCCAGTCAACGAGCAGGAGCTAGATCATGTATGTTTAGGACAAACGGCGCTCCTGGGTGTTCTTCCCTTGAAGGCCTTCTCCAAGAGAACGGGGTTGGTGTCTTTTATCCCAGCTCCGAGTTCATCCCAGATTCTAATGACGTCATTTAGCCTTTTTCGTGGTCCTATGGTCAAGCAAAGCCTACGGTAAATGAAAACAGCTGGACCAACCTCTCGTCTGTTCTCTGGGTCGAACAACCCGTCGGCGCTGGCTTCTCACAAGGGACTCCAAATATCGAGAACGAGGACCAGCTCGTTGGATTTTTGCAACAATTCCTTGACGTATTCTCCGAACTGAAGGGAAAGAAACTCTGGCTTACCGGTGAAAGTGTGAGCTTCTCAAATTCATCTTGTGTGGGACGAGTAACTCAGAGATCATTTCTTGTCTAGTACGCTGGCACATACATTCCTGATCCCAAACAAGACTCACAATTCGTAGATATCGCAAACCATATCTATGAGAACCCGACGCTACTAGATCTTTCTCTTCGAGGAATGTGGATTGGTGATCGTACGTACTCATCGATTGTCGGGAATTCGTGTTTGAATGCGATGAACGACATGATTCAGCATCACTTTCGTGGGTGATGTTGTTCAGGAGGAGATCCCTGCAGTGGACTTTGTACACAAATACCAAGGCTTGTTTTCATTTAAGTAAGATCATTCTAGTTCCGGCTTTTCTTTTGCTGATGTCTCACAAACTCACTGTTTGCTAGCCAAACTTTTCTCGACTACCTTGATCAGACAGCCACTGCCTGTAATTACACAAATTATCTATCCACCTACATGACGTACCCACCGAATGGGCTACTCCCTCTTCTGGGAGACTCTGTTGAGTTTGCGGATCGATGCGATGTCTGGGACGACATTTTCTATGCTGCGTTGATAATCAACCCGGCTTTCAACATCTATCGTATTTGGGATACGGCAAGTAGCGAAGCGTCTTCGATCAACGCAAGCTGACATCGCAACACAACAGTACCCGATCTTGTGGGATGTCTTCGGCTTCCCGTACGGTCTTCTCGCTTCACTCCCTCCCAGACACAGACTCACATGACCAACATATACAGAGGTTCCTTCCCACAGAAGCAATCACCCCCTTTACTTCAAC
This sequence comes from Boletus reticuloceps, assembly GCA_018397855.1. Taxonomy (NCBI): domain Eukaryota; kingdom Fungi; phylum Basidiomycota; class Agaricomycetes; order Boletales; family Boletaceae; genus Boletus; species Boletus reticuloceps. The sequence goes on from JAGFBS010000054.1 coordinate 37,488, forward strand.
CGTTGCGAAGTCAAAGAAGCGATTCATGCGCTGCTCAACACGCACTGGGCCGAATGCTCCAACGCCAATGTGTTCCCAAACGGCAACCAGAGCTTACTGTCTGCATTTACGGTCCTTCCAAACGTGATCGAGAAGAACGTGCGGACAGTGATCATGCACACGTTGGCCGATTTCATATTGATTGCTGAAGGGTACGTTTCGACTCTTTGTTCGAGCCGTCGACGTTGGCGTTGACGCGCGAATACTCGCCAGGACACGCATCGTGATACAAAAGTAAGCTCATGACTTGTCGGTCATGTCCGTTTTGACATGGATGTATGACTGATGTACGTCCTGCCATCTCACGACGACAGCATGACGTGTACGTCTTGTCCCTCCAACGACACTCTGCTCGGGTTTTAACGATGACGCATACTCTGCAGGGAACAGGTTATAAGGGCTTCAAACCCCCATCGCCAACGACAGCTTCATCGTCGACGGCGTCGGTGCATACGGCAATATGCACTTGGAGCGCAGACTGACGTATTACGAAGTCGATCTGAGTGGACACATGGTACCGCAGTTTGCACCCGTGGTGAGTATGCGTGTAAAGAGGTTGAGACTTATCAGATGGCCGATACGTTGCTTGGACAGGCTGCATTCTAGATCATGCAGTATCTAATGGGTTTCAGGGACACGCCATAGAAAGGGAGTGAGTGCACCAGTGCCACTACTAGTACACACTTTGTGAGACGGTTACTGTCATATCATATAGTCGCGGCGTCGTGGCCGCGCAATATGCATGACAATGCAAACAACCATGTGAGAAAGGAATGGATACAAAGATGATGATAACGACGACTATGTCTCGATCTTTTTGAACGAGTTCGAGAAAAATGAATCCAAGTGTGAGCGTCCGAATACGTTCGCGCGATGGCGAACACTAACGAGGAAAAAATATAAGTAATAAGCGACCTTTTGATACGTTCAACCCCATTCAAGAGACCAAACGCAAAGGCAAAAAGGCACGTCTAGATATAGTTCATGTGTTAGAGTGTAAAGATATAAATACGGCTGGATTGTGTACACTGGGAATAACGAGATGGTGGCTAGTACTGGTTACACCTTCATGCATATGTGTAATAAGCAGGACAGCAGTTCTGCAACGGCACGGTGTCCGTACGTTGCACTGATGAGGTGCTGGGCAAAGGTAATGATCTGTCTGCATCCTGAACAGAGCGTTGAGCCAGGCATGGTTTTCGATTAAAATGGCGGTTGTTACACCACTCCTGAGGCACTGCCAGTTCGCAGAGAACAGGTCAATGATGATATTAGCATCCGAGATTTGCAAGCCGGCGAGAAGCTGAAATCGAAGGGGCAGTTGAAGATGAAGTATTCCGTTATATACTGTGATGATCTCTACACACAATCAGTATAGACGCCGCGGGGTGTAGGCAACAGTGCCACGTGGATGGTCGGGAACTTAGAACAGAAGTGGGACTAACATAAGATGCGGAGGTTCATCGGGCCAGGTCAGTATAAAGAATAGGATGGGTACTGACTTCAAGGGCTCAACCCTGGTACGCGCACCGGTGACTGGTCATGACTCATCAGGAGCAAGAAACAACAAAGAGCATACTGAAAATATTTGGAACCTGATTACAACAAACCAGACGGTTAAAAAGAAAGGAACGAGGCACCTCCCGACCTAACCTATCGATACCAAACACGATTGATAACGTAGGACCCTCCGCCGTTGCTAAGAGTCTCATTCCTACCCATGGGTCTACGACGGAAGCGCCTTTCAGCTTGTCCGAGACTTCAGAAACAATGTCGAAAGCTTCTTCAACACCTTCGCCCATAACCTCGACGCCCTCCTCGAGTTTTGTGTTGTGTGCATCCCGGTTGAAGCACAGAATGTAAGATGAGTCTTCAGAAGTGATCGCCACCAGGGATCCCGTCCCAAACCAATAAACCTTGACATCATTAGTAAAGGGTTCTCCAAATAATAAGACACGTTTTTAGCATCAACGTCTACCCATCCGACAATCTCCCCGCTCTCCCAGTCCCAAAACACCATGAACCCTTGGCCTTGCGCACCGAGCAACGAACCGCCGTGTAACCCATTGATTGACCAGCTACCTGAACCTTTCATCGCTGCACCATCCCTCTCTTTGAAGTTCTCGCACACCCTCTCTTTCAACTTACTCTCGAGCACCGCGTACATGTTCGAATCACCTGCCCACGCAAACGAGAGCCCATTTCCAAACGATTTGTTCCTCCACGCGAGTGCCGTATATGATGTATTCGCCATCTCTGACGACTGTCACGAACCGTCCATTCAAGAATGGAACAGATTGGTTGCAAAGATCCCCGTTGTACCCAGTTCTTTGATCAGGAGAGGAATGCAGTTGCCTTCCGAAGTGGTGTCTTCTGCAAGGCTCTGCACGTTCCCCGAGAGAACGAGTTGGTTGCACGTATAGATGAGTTTTCCAGTGGGATCCATGCTGAACATTGGCTCGTCCAGGTCAAGCTAGACAAGACAGCTCAAGGACACGCTCATGATGACCATGGACAGACATACCTTGATGGCGACAATGCCTTCGTCGAATTCAACGGCAACTTCATTTGCATCTCTTCGCAACACCACACACCACGCGGATTCCAGCGCATAGCCCAGCGTATTTTCCGACCGATACATGTTGCTATTCCAGATCTCGACGGTGCCGTCCTCGCTCTTGCTAATGATGGATGAAAGACGGAAAACGACGGGTTATTGGTATGACCTTCCATCGTCTGAACGCAGCTCTTGTGAGGATTTTGATCATCTTGTCGTCACCGGTCGTCACAACATAGGGTCAGTCGGGTCCCAGGTAGAAATCGACATAGTTGACCTCTTTGTCGTGAGCGTCCATCGTACAGTTGGCAGTCCCAGAACCCACATCTTGACCGTTCGATCGAGACAGGCCATGGCTCTCACGTAAATTAGATATGTTGCCCTGAGCGGACCTGCCGAAGGTCGCTAAAGACAGGCATGAACGTTTGGACCCGAATGGGCAGTGGGAAACTGTCAACGTCCAGTTCTGCGACCTCGGAGGCGCTTCTGGAATGTCGACCATGCGTTTGTTGACGATTTGGTTCATGAAGAAGTTGTTGATGATGTCGAGCAAATGCGTGACGAGGTTGTGGTAGCGTACGATGCGACCTGCAACAGATGGCACGGTGAAAAGCTGGAGGGCAAACGTTTCGGCTTCCCAGTCGACAAGGAGGCATGCATCCATGATACAAGGATGCATCGTGGCGAAGTGACTCCCTAGAGGTAGCGTTAGCCGTTGAAAATGTATCATTGGGGAGATCCAAACCTATGGCGAGCTTGTGAGGATGGGACAATGTGAGGACGGATGCGTATATCTCGTTCAAACTGATGCGGGGTTTCTTCCAGAGCCGGGTATGGTGCAAAAACATCCAGTCGACTGGCAATCTGAGGAGGTCGAGAATGTGAGATGCAGAGCGGTTGGCATCTTCATCAGTGGGTCTGGGTGAGAGCAATTGCGCTGTGATGACCTCGCGGATGATGAGCGCATCTGAGCCGAGTCTACTGCGGGTGAGGTCAAGGAACCATTTGATGATGACGACGAGGATCTGCTCTGAAGGTGTCGTACGCGCGCCGAATGGTGACACCGATCTCGATTTTGGAGATGATCTGAGCGACTTCCAAGAGGCGAGGGACGTTGGTGTTCATGTCGATGATCTCACGGCCGTGTTCGTCGTTGGCGTGGGCCATCGCGGTAGCTTCATCGCGATCGCGGTTTGTGGTGTCGCAGACGAGTTGAATGACTTCGTCAAAGGAATGTCGTTGTTCCAGATGATGACGGTGTATTGGTCCTTTTGCATGGAGTCTGCGGTAGGCCGAAGGTGAAGGTCTGCTTTGTTCGAAGGCATGCTCGGTTCGTTTGGAGAGCAATCGAGTGTTTCGAGGAGAAAGTCCAGCGCATAAGCGATAGTGCGACTCGTGTATTCCCTGAGTTCTAGGGGGAAGGCGGCACGGAAGGGGTAATGAGAGATGGGCGGGATGTCAATGTCGGAGATGGACCTCGCCTGGATTCTTGGAATTGTATCAGGAGCGGAAGGGGCGGGATCGGGGTCGTGGAGGAGTGGATGGAAGGGACATGAATGTTCTGGCGCCATATTTCGGCATCACCGCAGTCGCAGTAGCCACCGCACTGCTGGGCGATGAAGAGTCCATGTGAGAGCTGGCACGGAAGCAGCGGTTGCACAGAACGCATGTTTCGTCGAGGGCGCAGTCTCTAAATGGAGAGGATGAGAGGAGAACAAGAGAACGAGAGAATGGTACCCGCTTACATCGGAAACAGCTTTCGCCTTTGGTGAAGATGTGACCGCAGGGACGTGGAATGATGGGTTCTTCTGAACCTGCGCCTGTGAATCCGACTTTCTACCTAGACTTGGGCGAGCGTGGCGTGCATGGGGAGACTGGAGTTTGAGAGAGGGAGGAAGAGTGGGCGTATGGGCCCCAGAAACGTCGTAGAGCTCTGAGAGGATCTCTACGCGGGTTGCGGGTGTGAATACGTATTTGCGTGATCCAGGCACTGTTTCAAGGGGGATGAGTGGATGGACGGTCGCGTGGCTTCATCGACATCGTCGGGGGGAACTTGGCGTTGAAGAATCTCATGAGACAGACCAGACATGCTCACGTTGAAGTCGTAAATGGATTATACGATAAAGGTACTCGGTGTCACGTGCACCCACCGAACCGTGGCTGGTGTGGACGCATCATTTGTGATATGATCATATAACATAAAATGTAAATAAAAATAAAAACAGACGTACAGTATAACGAAAGAATGGGTCAGAACATGATGAGACAGATGGATACAAATATATGAATCATTTAAACTGAGGTTCGCTGATTGACACACGCTTAAGGTTTTCTGAGTACGAGGACTCGTCAGCCCAAAACTCGACCGTTTTCTCAACAGTAATTTCAAGCTGGTTCAAGGATCGGGTTTGAGTATATCTAGATCAAAGAGCGAGTGATCCGATACCATACCTTGGTAGGTGTAGGGTGCTTGTTGTGCGTCTAAATAACGGTAGGATTGGACCGCACGGTAACGACGCGGATCGACTCGCCGAGAACTTTCCCGTCGTTCTCCATGGTATACTAGAGATTTGAGGGAACCCTGCCGGGAAATCCGCGGAGGCACCACTTTACGTGTGTTCAGCCTGGTTGGTGGCTGAGGGTCAAATACTCGGTAGAAAGTAGGCATTTGATTAATCAAATCTGATTCGCTCATTAGCCGCGCAGATCAGATGATGCGGAGTCGTCCAAGCCACGGGGTGATTAAAGACGAAGTACACTGCCCTTGACCCTGGTTTGCGCAGTACTTATTCATTGTACCCAGGACATCACAAAAACTCCGGAAACTCCACAATTCACAGTGGGAGGCGGAAGTTCTTGGGTACTTCGCAGTTAATTGTGTCTGGGTGGTCTTTCCGTGCACTGTTCCGCACTTTCGCTATGCAGAGAACAGGCGTGGCAGTCCTCTTGTGCATCTTTTCCAGATCCTATAATATCTGACGAATCTTCGTCTTGTGGACGCTTACTAGTCAATACCGAATAATGCCACTACACACCGCGATAAAGTAAGCCTGCTACCTTCCAGGTGCATCTCCCCGAAACAAGGCAAAGACTCAGCAACGATGTCTCGTCGTCCAGACCCAGCCAGTGCGTCTACTCCTACTCTCTACCCTCTTTGTTGCTTACGTTGACTTCTTCTATGCACAGAGACGGATTCGGATTGACGGTCTACACTGGGGACATATCCGATCACCAGGATGCTCGAATCAAAGGAAAAAGATGGAACCCTACACACTCTCCAACGACGTACGACCCATCCGTCCTTCCGATGCATGTCGTTTTTGAAGGAGTACCATGTACAGTCACGGGCGCCGCCTGGATGGCCGTGGTCAAAGTCGCATCCGAGGTGAGAGCGATGGTGGTGATAATCACGATGCGGGGGGCGCGCTGGTGTGAACGACGATGCGGACATGTATACAAAGAATCGAAGGGGGTGGGTGTCCAGGCTCTGGTAGAGGCACTGGCGGGGCGGTAACGTTGTGTGGATATTTAGAGAATGGCAAATACTATTTGCATGCTGCTACTCTCCGAGCAGTGTAACGACTGAGCACGGTAATCATGTTAAGTAATCGAACTTGGTGGAAACAGAACCGAACGTACTCCTTTCTGTCAAATCTAGAAAGTGCAGCCTGGTCTGCCAATGCCCTCCATGGTCCAACTGTCCCTCTCGCCGCTTACCGGTAGACGGCGACGCGTCACTTTGATCTGTTTTCAACCTGGCGGAACTCTTCGCCTTTCGGTCATGTGGACGCGATGCCATACTTGGGCCGTCCGCGACGACGGGCAGAGCGAAGGCAAAGTCGAGACAATGGCCTGCGAATACGATCACAGCAGTGGAGTGTACGAAACGTGCCCATGGAGTAAGGACGAACGTCCGCTTCTAGACCGTGGAGTATGAGCCACGATCCCCGCTAGGATGAGCGAGGCCCATTTGACTCGGAGATCTGCAAGAGTGGTAATGCACTGTGTCTTCGGTGTGGGGTGTGCGGGTGCGGGTGTCGAGATGAAAGAATCAGAGAGAGATAACTTCAGCGTACTGCGCACGCGAGCTATGCGAAGGGGAATGAGGTGATCTGCATCTGGGGGGCTCTGTGATGGAGGGTAAGCGCGAGGCAGAGATGGGGAACCTCAGAACATGAGCTTAAGCATGCTGAGGACGACGTCCAGCGTGAGCAGCGTTGCGTGGTGCTGTCGACATCGACTGCGACGTCACCGACGAGACGATTGACGCCCGCTTTGACGAACGATGCAGTTTCTTTTCGCATCAGTGTCGGAAGGTGCATCTCTGTATGTGGGTACGGGATGAACTGATGGGTAACTTGGGTCGAAGCGTTCTGGATGTGAGAGGTATCCCCAGCGGAGAACGATGTAGAGGTGCGAGAGCGTGAATCTGAGCCCGATCCACTCAGTGTACCTGAAGATTTCTGCTTCCGCGCGTACTACAGCTCCCCGCCCAGGTCCGCGTCACTTGAATGCAAGGCGTTGGTCCCATCATGGTTCACATCTGGACCTGGACGATTTGGGATGACGTGGCCCGCTTGGTGGAAGGACAAAGACGTAGGGACCATCCCGCTCCCCTGGAATACCTCAAACGTATCCACGTCTGGGTGAGGCGATGTACCAGTGAGCGACATGAGTGCCGCGACCCTCGCACGTGCTTTCGTTCTTGTCGACGTGCCCTCCTCTCTGCCTTTCGACGCGCCTCTTCCTCTGCCGCATGACGCTCGCTCTCGCGCTCGGCAGCGAGGGCTGCGTAGTGGTCCAGGGACGAGAGTTGCTCGAGGTTGCTCGATGGTACTGGGCTGCGTCGGAATCGAGCGTGGACGACAAATCGCAAGGTGGAGTGTAGGGAAATAGTGTGTAGGAATAGTTGACAGCTCAGCGCCGCGCCGCGCTCGTCAGGAAGAACGGGAACTTGAGTAAAATCCAGTCGAGTCAACGTCAATGACAAGTGGAGCTTACTAAGCCACTGTACGGACACTCGTATGGTATGGCGGCAGCCTAAGCCCCACCTTGGGCGAAAGTGCGGACTTGGCTTCGGGACCTGGGAAGACGAAAGGTCGGAAGACTCGGACAAGCATCCATAACATTTGTAACCAGATCCTATGCTACCTAGTACTACTCAAAATGTAAGCGTTAAAACAGAAGAGGGACATCAGGATTTGTGTGCATGAAACGATGTAAACCGTGGTAAGCATACTCGTTCTGTTCTACAGTAAGCCCAGGGACTCTCTTACGCAGAATTTGTCTGAGGAAAATGGAGATTTTTGCCTGTTTTTCAAGGATGGCATCGCGCCGGCCGACTGTGAAGCGCTCGATTAAGAACCGCTGATTGCCTAACACGTCTGCCCACAGGCAGACGTGAATCTTTGTGTTCGTTAAATTTCTGCCGACGGAAAGTTGTATTACATACCACAGCCAGAATCCATGTCGTCGAATGAAAGGTTGCAGCGCTGAGCGGACCCCATTCCTCCCTTCCTGTCGCCAGATTTGCATACAGTTCTTGGATGCACAGATAGCCGGGGGATCCGACCCCGGAGTGGATGGTGTCCATGAGAAATTTTAACGAATGGCGATCAAACCAACAAAGCTACGAGATCGCTGGTTATTAACAGCTTCTCGTTTTGATGTATTGCTTGGCGACGTACCACTGTTGTTCCGTCTTCGTTTGGGCGAAAGTCGTGCCACAAATTGTATCCTGTTCGCGAGTTCCAGATGACGAGGCTGTTAACGTAGTCAATCTGTCCTCGTGTCACGAGCCTCTGGGTAGGAATTACCCCTGGATGTTGCCAGGGTGCAGCGTCGGAAGGAAGTAGAAGAAATCGAACAGACTCCAATGTGCGCGTGTAGAAGACCGTTTGAGCGGCTATTATCTAAGGACCGAGCTTTTGAAAATTCGTGGTGTGATCGACGGATGTACTTACTGTTTCCTTGAGCGAATTCATGAATACTGGGTCGCCGAAAGCGGTGGTACACCACCCGTCGCCGATTGGAATACGGACTACGTGAGTATCAGCATCAAAGAGACTTGAACACAGGATTATTCTGAATCAGTTACCATTTTCCACACTCCAGGTGGGGTCGATAGCGGTGAAGGACTCAATCGCTTGGTCTATCAGAGTGAGGGCGAGGGCTCGCAGGAGCGGACGAGCATCAGTCGTCCCGTGCCAGGAGTACAAGCCAACATACGCTTCGTTCGCAATATGGTACCAGTGTGGCGCACAATTCCTGAGGATGTCGAACAGGGTACCTGTAGGTTAGCGACTCATCAGCGATAGCAGACACACGAAACGGTTCAGTAACTTACCACCATGATTATGGACTAACATATTTTGTCCGTTGATTACTAAAGTGTGCGGGGGGTAGTAAATTAGGTCATCGTTCAGGTTTGCAATGATCTCTGTTGTTGTTTGAGGAGCTGAGGAGATCAGAAAAGTAATGGATACCTACCTTCCCAGAACTCGTCAGGGTATATGGAGTGGTCGGGATGAAACTCTGAGTCAGTAGACGTAAGGATACCAGGCATCTGGAATCGAGGGACAAGGAATGAACGGCGACAAGTACTCACCGTGTTATATCAATTGTCAGTGCCGCCATCCCCACAAGCATGACGCTATCTTTACGTACCAGTTGGATAACGTCGGCGAGGGTCGATGGCACAAGATCGAGGGGTTAGTACTTAGAAAGGGGCTTGACGAACCGTGGAATAACAGGAGGGAATGAATGTGGGCAGGCGGCGATTCTTCCTTTTGCTCAATGGGTGTGTCAAAGAGATCGGAAGGCGTGGTGGTGTGGCTACCTTCCATACAGGGTGAGCGCAAAAAAACGGGTACTTCTTGATCAAGGTTAATATGAATTTTAAAGGGGATGAGTCAATGGGATCGGAAGGCGTGGTGGGGGATGGCAAAAAAAAGGGTAATCGGAAATGATATGGTTCGTCTGTGACGTGTAACGAAGGGACGCGTAACCGCTTTTTTGCGGACCGCCACATTCGTTCAGTCACCTTGTGTGACTAATATTAGAAAGGTGCTAAATACTAACCAATAAGTATGTTTAACCGTGTTTACCTGCACCCCGCGTGACAGTAAGCCGACACGGCCGTCTTTGATGTTTGCATCGCTGTATCAAAGCAGTCTTGAAGGAAGGCAGAGTGAGGAACAACACGAAGGGCATATGTCGCAAATTTACGCGCCATGTTGGTACAGTAACTTTGGCTATTACGTAAGACTGGCTCGGCGGGCCTGCACGCACGTGAGGTGCGCGCGACGAGCGGGCCCTAAGTTATGCATTACGGTTACTGCCCTACGACTCTACGAGTTTCATGCTGGCAACGATCTCGCCAACGCCCATCAGACAGAACAGGTATGACTCACTGGAACGGGACCACTGCTACGACACATCCAAGCATGCAAACACAGCCCACTACACTCGTTCTAAGGGAAGCGAGGCGGTCGATCGGCGACCAACAATGCTAGCCAAGCTGATCGCGTCGAGCTTGCGGATAGACGAGACGAGGGAGGCTGCGTCGCTCGACGCATTCCCCCCTCCGCCCACTTACCCTTAGAGTTGTCCTATCCCTCATTCACCTTCTCGGCGGAGGGCGGTGGGCTAGGATAGCGCGTGCCGCAGTCAACCTAGCCGGACTCGTCGACGGTTTCACGTGGATGGAGGGACGTGTGAATGGAAAGTAGATGGCGTGTTGGAGGCAATGGTACACCGATGGAGAGACGAGGGTCGCCGCAAACGCGAACAAGAGGAAATTCGACGTAAGGGCCGAAGGTGGACCAACGACGCGTTGGAGATTGACACCGACAATGTGGAGGCGGAGGCGGATGAATCTTCGGAAAGCGAGGACGACGAAGAGGATAATCAGGATTCGGAAGAGGTGAAAGCACTCAAGGTAGATGAATTCTTTTGACCCGTTGCTCACATGTTTGCAGGTACGGCGGCGATATCTGCGCTCCCTGCTCGCGTCTGCGCAACGGTTACCCCCTCCCTCTTCGACACAGCGACCAAAACAGCATCCACGCCGGACTACCAAATCCACTCCGATATCGAATGTTGTTCCCGGCTACAGCGTCCTCGTACTGGACACAAACATTATTTTCCATTTCTATCCATCGTAGCCTTGATCATCGAGTCACTGCGATGGACCGTCGTTATCCCTGTCCCTGTCATCATGGAGCTCGACGGACTGGGCTCCAACACGACCCAGCTCGGCGAGGCCGCGCAAGAGGCCGTCTCCTATATCACCTTTCACATCCGATTGCACGCCACGTCGCTCAAAGTGCAGACGTCCAAGGGCAACTAGTATCTCACGTCCCCCAGTAGTCTGAGTCCTCATTTGTGCAGTCACCTCGTGTGACTGACAAACTCTGAGAAGTAATAAATATGTACATTCTAGAGTCTAAGATGCAGAACGTCGCCATCAAATGATAAAGGACTCCGACGATTGGAACCACTGGATTCCGTCAAACAATACAATATTCATCACTGCCTGTTGGCAGTGTACTAGGCGATAACTCCGACCTGCTACTTTCGGCAAGGGACACAAAATGCCTGCATCTGCCTTTGGTAATGCGGGACCTGCCGGTTGTAAATATTGTGAGCAACTGAGCAACTTGTTTCAAAGTCCTCGTTCTCTTCTACAACACAAGTTTGTCGGTGAGGTTTGTCATTCTTTGTATTGTCTTATCATAACGCTATGGCACCGAGTCAGGTAGACTGCCATGCACTCAGACCCCCGCCTCTTCACCGTCGAGTCACCGCCGGCTCCTCCTCCTCCCGGTTTTTTTCCAGAGGATGTGTCTCTGTACAAAGGACCGCCCTTTTTGTGCTCCCAATACGTAAATAGGGGGTCGAGTGTGGCCTCCCATAGTGCCGTTTGTAGCCTGGCCACTGAATGCACACCAGCGGAACTAATGGCAGCTCGTCAACATAGTACACTGCTCGCCTGTGCTCCGGTATGAAATTTATCCAGAGTATGTGTGGATAAATTGATATTGACTATTGTACAATCCAAAGATATTACCATCCAAAGTGCCCGAGACAGATGAAACCAATCTCCTGTTGTTGTGCCTCGCACTGACCAGGAAGCGGAAGCTTGTGACCCAGCTTGCCGATATTCAGCTTGACTGCGAAAGGTTAGAAAGAGACGTGGTGAATGGACTTGGGGAAGAGGCTGCCAAGAAGGCACTCAGAAAAACCTATGATATGTCCAACATCACCTACAAGGGTGTCGAGAAATTGGCTCCCTGAGCGGTAAGTCCTTGCAACCGACTCCCCGTCCTGCCAGTGGGTTCTCACTGGGGTTACCAGACATCTTCTAATCTTCAGTACTGTTGAGCCTGCTGTTTCCTCTAGTGCTTCGTATGTGTTCCCTCACGCGAAGCTTATCAGTGTTGTAATTGCACATTCTCCTTCCCCAGCTTGTTGTACTTTTACATATGTTTTCGCTGATATATGTTCGTTTTTATATTACTTGGCAACGTTGTCACATAGAGACTCGCAAGAGACAGATTATTGGATCCTTGGAGCACTGCGATATTCTTGACAGCCTATGTATTTTTTGCGGTCAGACCCCATTCTCCGGGTCGAACGGTGTGACCCTCGATTGCACGGTAGAAACGAACAATTTATGTAAATAAGACGCTTGTTGATGCAAATTTTTATTGGGGTCGCTAGCATTAGTGTGGCTACGACTGGGGTCACCGAGTGAGACGACACACACCGCGAAGAGTCAACAGACAGGGTAAGTCCCCTGGAATTGATCGGGAATCCGGGCATAGTATACGGGCTTGAGCTTCGAGAACGCACGGGAGGTAGCCAGGAGGACACGGATCACGCTTCTCCATAACTCACTAGGCCGGCGTCGACGTCGATCAGATGGGAGTCCTCTTACCCAATGGTCAGTACAACAGCCCTCTATTTTGTAAGCACGCACCGGTTGTTGTCGACATAGTGTTGCAGAGCAACGATCAAAGCGGAGGAACAACAAGTCGCGGTTCGTGCCTCTTCTTTGCAGCGCATATACATTGTCCCCATCGATAGTCCAGGCTCAATCGCCTCTTGTTTTCGGCGCACGCTTGACCCCTGCGCAGCCTTTGCAAAGGCTTGGCTCTCGTCAACGCACCGGGTCACGATGTGTGCGATAAATTCAGGAAAAATGGTCTCGTTCCCCAAGTCAAGCCTGCCAGCCAGCATCCGTGCACAAGCAAGACCTGGGATGAAATGGAAACATGAACACTTGAGTGCGATCTTTGACGCCGTATGAACTCGATATCATACCTGAGCTGGTTACGAGACAGGACGCATCGTTCGCACGTTTCGTCCTTCTTTTTGTCTTGCTCGTGCAGTACTAGCGACAAAGACAAGTTGTGCGAGATGACGTTATTCTTGTCCGATCTCCGACTCGCAGCGATCCTGGGACTCGACCTCGACGTGGACAAGCGAGTGACGCGTTATGTACACGTTTGGTCGCCTACGAGATGGATAGCCTGAGAATGGGCTACAACCCGACGGACTGCCATGTCGTGGTAGGAGAGTAGACTGGTGACCAGTCCGTCTAAAAGAGGTTGCGCAAGGCAAACCGTCGATAGACGGACTGGTAAATCTGGGTTTGAATTTGGCAGGGCGAGCGGATCCCCTGAGTCATCTGACCGATAGCCAATAAGATAATGAGCATTTTCGCCATTGCAAATGTCAGGAAATGATTAGATGAAAATAAATGATAAGATTATCTCGATGATCAAGAGTTTACCGTTCAACATCATTCAATGGATATCATCACTCACATTCGAGGTGCTCCACACTGGACATTCTCAGCCAGATGGCTGATACTTTACTCTATGATCGACTGCCAAGATCGTACCTAGCCACCTTGTCCGACAACAAGAAGATTGACGCACTCCGGGCATGCCTTATCGTCTGGTTCCTTACTCAAGGCATCATCGTCCTTCGTGACTTCCAGATCCAAGCTTCCCTCGCCATGTTACAGTGACACGACAGTGTCATCACCGCTGGTACGGGAAGTGGAAAGACACTTTGTTTATTGATTCCTATCATGCTACTACAACCGGAATCAATGAGCATAACAATATCACCACTCAAATGCTTCATTCGACCTTCCATGCATTGAGGATGATACCACGCAAGATTTGAAGTAGTGTAGCTAATAACATGTGGTAGTCGGGATGATCGCACCCGAGTTGCGTCCGGTCTAGGAGAGCGAAAAAGTAGGAAAGACTCCCGACCTGATGGATTGAGCCCCGATGGACATGTAGAAGTGCCCATATGAGATTCATGCAGAGGTGGAATAGGCCAAAGCCAAGCTGGAGGGTTTGAAGTCGAGTGAACGGATTGACATCCTTCACTCGAAGTGCCTTCGCGCCACGTATGCAGGCATTCATAGACTGATCATTGATGCTTGGAATCACCCAGTCTGCCAATTCCGCATGAGTCATCTTCAATTGATTCACATAGACGTCATTGATGATTGCGATGTTGCCAGTGATTGAGCTCTCATCAATAGTCGAGGTGCGTAGTGTTACGACTTCATCTTTTCTCTTATTGTGTATCTTGTACTACACGCACTGCGAACACTATTCCTTTTTCTACGATGACTTCCCTTATCTCCAGTTCCTTCCCGTCAGCGCCCCGACGGTACTCCACTTGCTTAGTCATCGTACACCTTCCTCCACATTCTATCTCTTTCCTTCGCATTCTATGCTTGCCCTGAACTTCTCCTCCATGTAGTATATAACCCTTCGCTTATTGCTCCATGTATGTTCTTCACTCTTGAGCTCCCTTGTATTCTTGTACCTTGTACAAATCTCATTGCTCTTGTGGTCCCCACTTGAACCGTTGGTAAATCAGCCCAACCTCCTTGAATCCTTGAACCTCGTGTGGACAACCCCACAAGCTCCTTGATCCCTTGTAGTCTTCGTCCTACTCTGAAGGACGTTACTTCTATAAGACCTCATTGTGCTTTTGAGTTGACGCTCTCCTCGTTCTTCGCTTCACAAGGGCTACGCTCGTACCTACCCAGTCCAAGCGTAACAAAAGCTCAAGAGTATATCTCTATCGGCTACCATCGCTGTAAGCCGCCACCATTTCGAACTCTCGACTACCACCTAGTCTCTGGGGCCTTCGTCGCCCATCCCTTGCTCCCTCCACCTCAGAATCTTCATCAGAGGACGACCCCTCGATCCACCTCTTTGACCAAGACGTCCCGCTTTCTTCTGAAGCGGAACTCCTTGCCGATCAAGAACTAGCTCAGAACCTCTCTATTTCCCTCTCCATTCCTCGCGTTCCTACTCCTCCCTCTCCCACTCCTATCTCTCGTCCACCACTACCCTTCGGTTCCTTCCCACCACCGAACCCTTATCCTCCCGTCCCTCCCGCTCCTCTCAGAATGACCTCTACCTCGAAACCCTCAGAACTCCGTCTCGGCATTCCCGAAGCCTTTGACGGAAACTTTGACAAAACCAATGCATGGATGTCCTCCATCATGACCTATCTCCTCGTTAACGAGGAAATCTATAACACTGACGCCAAGCAAGTAGCATTTGCTCTTTCTTACATGACAAAAGGAACGGCCGCTACCTGGGCTTCTACCTATCGACAAGCCGCCCTTGACGCTCTTGCTAATAGAATCACCACCACTCTCTCACTCGGAACGATGACCGAGTTCACTAAGAAATTTACCACAGCATTTAAGCATGCCAACACCCAAGGAAACACTCTCAACTGGCTTATGACCGCCAGAATGGAAAAGAAGTACAACGGAAAAGAGAACATCTCTTTAAACACCTATGTCATGAACTTTGTGAACCAAACCTCCATCACCAAAGTAACTGACCATGCAGTCCTTATCCAGCTCTTCAAAAACGGAATACCCATCGGACTCATGCGTAACATTCAGATGATGGAGAAAGTGCCTACCACTATCGAGGACTACGTTGCAAGGGCCCAGACATTTCAAAGCCAATACGAACACATCCAAGAACTCACCAAACAAGGAGGAAAGACCCCTACTACATACTCTTCCTCCACTACCACCCATCGCAAAGAACGAGACCCCAACACCATGGATGTCGACGCCATCCGCGTCTCTAAGATGACCCCAGAAGAACGTCAATGCTGCATCAAGGAAGGACATTGCTTCTGTTGCCGCAAGACCAGTCACCGATCCGGTGACTGTCCCCATTTTCCCGCTGCCTCTTCCACCAAAGAATGAAAGGTTCGAAAGGTTGAAGAAGAACTCCCTCAACTCCAGGAGATTGAGGATGACGACGATGAAACCACCATTAGGAAAGTTTCTTTCTCCTGCCTCTTGCAGGATTTTTGAAGAGGAGATCTCAGTTGACGCGAGTCCCTCCTATTGCTACAGTTGCTCCTGTACTAGTATCGAATTCACCTAGATCAATGAAGATTCCCATCCAACTCATTGATCCCTTGCATACTATGAAAGTCGTCGACACCCGCGCCCTGGTTGATAGTGGCACCGATATCAACTGCATAGACTGGCAGTTCATTCGAAAGAACTCCCTCCCCACCACAAAACTCGATGTTCCCATTCGCGTATGAAACGTAGACCAATCCGCCAATCAAAAAGGCAAGATATGATTCACCTGCACCCTCTTTGCCAACATCGAAGGAATCACTCACAAACTCCTTCTCTACGTCATGAATTGTGGACGTGAAAACGTCATCCTAGGACTCCCCTGGCTCAGAACAGTCAATCCTTCCATTGACTGGACCTCCCAGACCCTTTTCATCCCTGAATCCTCCGACCAATCTGCCGAATTCTACCAAACGCACGTCGCTGATCAGAAGCGACATAACTCCTTCTTCACCAAAACCACCACCTCCTGTCCTCCTCGCCATATCAACGTCGACTCTGTATATGATAGTCGACTCTATGAATACCTCGAGCACGAAACCGAACAACAATACATGCATCGCGCCCGCCAGAACTATGCCATTCACCACATCATCCGCTGTGGCTCCTATTACCTCCCCAACAACTCTCCAATCATCGCCAAGTTAACCACCGCTACTGAACTCGCCGCTGCTGCCGAGAAGGCCAAACCCAAGATCACCTTACCCGCCGAATACTCCGAATACTCATCCGTATTCTCAAAAGAGGCCACCGATCACCTTCCCCCATCACGATCTTATGACCACAAGATCAACCTCAATGACTCCTTCTCCCCGAAAATCGGAAAGGTCTATCCTCTCTCTCCCGCTGAACAGAAGGTGACAGAAGACTTCCTAGACGAGAACCTCGCCGCCGGAAAGATCGGCCCCTTGAACTCCCCCCAAGCATCTTCCTTCTTCTTCGTCAAGAAAAAGGATGGCAAACTACGTCCTTGCCAAGACTACCGATACCTGAACGAACATACTGTTCGGGATGCTTACCCACTCCCGCTCATCTCTGATCTCGTCGACAAGCTCAAAGACGCTAAAGTCTTCACTAAGTTCGACGTCCGATGGGGATACAACAACGTCCAAATTAAAGACGGACACCAATGGAAGTCAGCCTTCATTACCCACAAAGGCCTCTTTGAACCCCTTGTCATGTTCTTTGGCCTCTGTAATTCCCCCGCCACCTTCCAACATTTCATGAATGACTCCTTCCGCGACATGATCGCAGAAGGATGGCTCGTCATCTACATGGACGACCTTCTCATCTTCTCCCCCGACAAAGCCACACACGAGGAACGTACCAAACGAGTTCTCCAGCGAATGAAGGAACTTGACCTCCACTTGAAACTCGAGAAGTGCCAATTCGCCACTGAAACAGTGGAATACCTCGGCATGATCGTAGAACCCGGCCGCATTGCTATGGACCCCGTCAAACTTGATGGAATTTCCAAATGGCCTACCCCGACCACCCCCAAGGAAGTCCGCTCCTTCCTTGGATTTGCCAACTTCTACCGCCGCTTCATCCCAGACTACTCAACCGTCGCTAGACCACTCATTGACCTTACCAAGAAGAACCAACCTTGGAAATGGTCCGATGAATGCGACTGATGCTTCTCCCATCTCAAAGAACTCTTCCTTGCCGAACCAGTCCTTTGGCTTCCTGACCACTCAAAACCCTTCGCCATTGCCACCGATGCCTCCAAATATGCTACTGGTGCTATCCTTCTCCAGACCGACACCAATGGAGACTGGCATCCCTGCTCATACCTCTCCCAATCCTTCTCCCCCGCCGAACGGAATTATGACATCTACGATCATGAACTCCTCGCTATCATCCGTGCTCTTAAGGCATGGCGACACCATCTCCATGGAGCTTCCTGCCCGGTTCAGGTCTTCACCGATCATAAGAACCTCACCTACTTCCGACAACCCAAGAACCTTAACCGTCGCCAAGCCTGCTGGCTATTGGATTTGGCGGACTTTGATCTTAAAATGATCCACGTTCCTGGTTCCCTACTCTCCGGACCGGATGCCCTATCACGACGACATGACTTTGTCTCTACAGACTCCGATGAGAATAAGGGTACCACCCTTCTTCCCCCATCCATGTTTGTCCGCCTTATCGACTCCACATTGGCCCACCATATCTCCTCTTCCTCGGCCTCCGATCCGCTTGTCCTTCAAGCGCTCCAGGCGCTCGATGGAACTATTCCTCCCGCCTTCCGCTCCCGCCTCTCAGATTGGCAACACTCGGAGGGCGTCCTTACATACAAAGGCCGTGTTTATGTACCCCCCGATGCGACCCTCCGCCACTCCATCCTCAAGCGATGTCATGACCATGAATCTACCGGTCACCCTGGTTACCTAAAGACTCGCCAGCTTGTCGCAGCTGAATTCTGGTGGCCCGGACTTGCACAATACGTCCGGAAGTACGTCGAGGGGTGTTCTGTTTGCCAGCAGAACAAGTCGAACATGCACCCTACGGTCCCTCCTCTCACACTGATCAAATCGTCCTGCACACGCCCATTCCAGCAGGTCTCCTGTGATCTCATCACGGATCTCCCCGCTTCCACTTCCACTTCTTTTGATTCTCTTCTAGTCGTGGTGGACCACGGCCTTACTAAGGGGGTAATTCTTTGTCCCACGAAGAAGACTATTACTGCCGAAGGTGTCGCTTCCCTTTTCTTCCACAAGGTCTACCTCTGCTTCGGCCTCTATGACAAAATTATCTCCGATCGTGGTCCTCAGTTTGCATCTTCCTTTGCTCGAGAGCTAGGACGACTCCTGAACTACGACATCTCCCTCTCCACCACATATCACCCCCAATCCGATGGAGAAACAGAACGAGTCAACCAAGAGGTTGAAACATACCTTCGCATCTTCTGTGGCAGTAACCCTTCCTCATGGGCCGATAAGATCTCCCATGCAGAATTCACTCACAACCACCGCCCTCACTCCGTCACCAGTAAATCCCCGTTCTATCTCATGATGGGATATGAACCCCATGCTCTTCCCTCGGTACTTGCTGAATCTTCCCTTCCCGCTATCAATACCCGCCTCAAAGACCTCTCTGCCGCTCGAGAAGAAGCATTAGCTTCTCACGAACTCGCTTGACAAGTCATGACTTCTCGGAACAACTGAGGATTCACTCCCTTCTCCCTCGGAGACAAGGTCTGGCTTGAAGCCAGGAATCTCTGCCGCTCCATCATCAATCCGAAGTTCGCCCCGAAACGAGAAGGACCCTTCGTAATCACCAAAGTCCTATCTCCCATCACATACCAACTCTGCTTACCAAAGATCTGGAAGATCCACCCTGTCTTCCATGCTTCTCTCTTATCTCCCTATCGTGAGAATGCTGTCCATGGGAAGAACTTCCCTTCTCCTCCACCTGACCTTATCGACGGAGAAGAAGAATACGAAATTGATACAGTAAGATCATATGACACCGCGGAACCCCGAAAAGCCGCATGTTCCTTATCTGCTGGAAAGGATACTCCACCAAAGAAGACTCCTGGATCCCAGAACGGAACTTAAAACATTCCAAGGCCGCTCTCCAGGACTATAAGAAACTCCATCCCTCCATTTTCTCCTCCTAGATCCTTCCCAGCGTCACTATGTCTTTCGAACAACTTTCAATCTCCACTGAATCTTCCCTCTCTGTCTCGTCTGCACCTGCATCTCCCTCTTCCACCGTTGCTGAACCCGGATGGAACTCCTCCTCCGTTACCTACCACCCATCCAACATCCCTGGAACCGCAACCATCGATGAACCATTAACTCTTCCTGCTCCCGTTCCTACCTTCCCTGTCGTCTTCCATCCTCCTCTTCTTGTACCTGATGAAACCGCTCCCGAACCTCGCCCCATCCTCGCAGTAAACCTTCCCCTCTACGCCAATAATATTAGACCCGATACTCCCTCTCCCCGATACATACGAAACATTTCCAACTATATCTTAGATTCTCGTCTTGCTATCCCCCTCGAAGCCCACATGGACATGAACTCCACCTTCCTTGGCCTTTACCGGGCATACCAGCAGACTCAGAGACTCTCCCTCGTCACCAACAACTTCACTGCATTCAATACTCCAGAGCTCGATAGACAATGGGTCGCTTCCTCCCAAGCGAACATTCTCTCCAACCTCCATCAAGTAATGTACCAGATGGAGTTCGGCGAATTCATCACCGATATTGACCGCTATACCCTGGAACTTGCAGTAGAACGAATAGCTTCTGCCCAGACTATTCCCCTCGTACACCCCGCTCTCACCGCAATCAATACCCCCACATCTACTCCATCCGCATCGTCCTCCCCTCTCTCTCCCGAAGAAGTCATTGCCTTAGATTGCGCTGAACAAGCCCATAACAACCGGAACACCCCTTTCTTGGGGGCCTTAGAACGTCAACATCTCCTCCCCTTGTTGGAATCTGGTTTTTCGCTTTTTGTTCTTCTTTTACATAACCCAGATTCTAGACCTGATTACATCAGTGGTCCAGACTATCGGACACTAGGTCCGATTACACTATCACATTTGACTCATCATATGTCGTCATAGATAACAGCCATTATTGCTATTGGCTAGATAGGTTTCTTATCATTCGTCATACGATATGACTCATTCCTATCTCTTATCTTTACCTACCCTAGAGTAGAGACCATACAGGTACAAACAA
Source organism: Boletus reticuloceps (assembly GCA_018397855.1). Taxonomy (NCBI): domain Eukaryota; kingdom Fungi; phylum Basidiomycota; class Agaricomycetes; order Boletales; family Boletaceae; genus Boletus; species Boletus reticuloceps. Next base: position 58,222 of record JAGFBS010000054.1, read on the forward strand.
TACCTGATCCCTATATAGAGGAGAGCTCACTCTGTATCGCTCTCCTTAGTTCTTTACTCAGTTCTTATACAAGCTCTTTACCTGCTTCTATATTACCTCGCTCCTCAAGCTAGCAACCTCTATCCTCAGACCTAGTGAGTACCTCCCATTAGGCACATACCTTCCTCTTGTCACTTGCATTACGCTTGTGGCACCTACTGTCCTCACAGTAGAGACAAACGGAGTACCGCGCACTTCGTTAGGTTATGAGCCCTGCTTAGTCGAGGCTTGACATACTTGCGCTTTCCCGTCACCCTTGACCTAGCAGATATGGAGGCTAGAGTTGCTACGAGTTTCTCCAAGACGATTGTCCTTCTTGGACATTGTCTTATGCTCGTCGCCACCAACATCCCCTTATATGCACTTGGGGCTGTTTGCTTCTTTGTTCATCAGTTTGGAGACATCCTCATTCGAGTCGATGATGGTTATTTTTCTCTTGATATGAATCACTTTGCTAATCACGAACATTACACGTTGCATCTGGTTTTGTCTACTAGACCCCAACAACCAGTTCAACAGGTTCGTGGTGATTCACCTCCGTCCTCATCGGAGAGACCATCATCTTCCCAATCCCTGTCCACACCTGCGACCAGAGTAACCTACGAGGGTCGCTCCGAGACATCCCCCTCGCAGTCGTCCTACTTCTCTGCTCCTGCAGAACTCCCTGCTCCCATCGTCCCTACGCCTTGTCCAGAGGATCCTACGTGTCTGGTTCGACTCAACGTCTTCCATCAGACTCCCTTTCACGTTCCCTGTCCTTCTTGTCATCGACACATAGAGGAAGGAGAACGTTGTGACGGAATACAAGGATTTGGTGCTGCAATATCTGGAACTCATCACGAATTAACTGTTCGTTCCGGATACGTCTTTAGCCCAGCCTATAGACCTTTCAGGGGAAGAACTCGATCGACTTCCATTCGCTCTACTTTTCCGGACTTGGTCAATAGTCCAGAGTCGATTCCTCTCTTCATCCTTCCTCCTCGCACACCATCACCACCTCCTCTTTACTTTCCACCGCACGATCCTCTTCATGGCGCACCTCTCCGAATCCCAACACCGGAACTTGAATCTAGGCTTACCCCTCATGAGCTTCAACGCCTTCGAGAACAGTCTTTGGCAACAGTCAGTCGAGTATCACTTGACACCTTTGGCCAACCCAGATCAAGGAGGAATACGTCGGGAGGCGATTTTCCAAGATCCCCTTCCGCTACCACCGAAGAATCTCTGCCAGGCTATACGTCATCAAGGGCGGGTAGTCCCCTTCCTTAGACAGACAGGCTTCGGACCTTGGGTACACTCGAGGAAATCCCGCCGGGTGGTGACGCCTTTCCAGGTGTCATCAGCCGAGACTTCTATCCGGGATGATTCGATCCTTGCATGTTCATTCATGTTTAAGGATGAGTCTCTTTCCTCAGCTTATGCTGGTGCCGGATGGGCTTTTCCCTCCGAGATGTATATTTCTACCCCACTAGCATTAGTTCATTACCAAGGTCATGAAGTTATCCGCAGAGATCTCTTTCCTCCTCTTTCTCACTTTGATCCTGAAGACATTTACCGTTCTCATGACGTACATGAAGTTCTCTATGATTCCCTTTCTCCGAACATTTATATCGGTGATCCCATTGACTGGTGTAACCGTGTCACTAGGCAATTGGCTCCTACTCCAACCCAGCGGTACTGGAACTACAACTTCGACAAGTACCTTCGCAAAAGCTGGAGATCTGCGAATCCTGTCCAACACAGGCTTCAACAGCAGATTAGGAAGCGTTCAACCCTTCCTGAGATGCGAGAGGCTTGCCTCCGCAGACTCTATGGAGAACAGAATGAAGGCAGACCACCTCGTCGTGCTGCCGCCATTGCTGGTGAAGTTCGGAGACGTTCTCGCATGTAATGGATCGGACTGGACATGGACAATGTATTTCTTAAACACTGGGACTGGACACAAGATTGTGGAACTGATACTCTCGATGACGGTACATCTCTCCTTATACTTTGAACATTGATTCTTTCCAACAGACATGTCCGCTGCCGTTCCCGCTGTTGCTGATCTCAAGATCGATGGAGCCCTCCTCAGTCGTATTCCTGTCCTTGAAGGACAGAGGAACTACTCTGTATGGAGTTCTCGCGTTCAAGGCGTCTTAGCCTCGATAGGTGGACACGTCTTCATAGACGGAACTCTTCGATCGACCCAACGTATTGCTGTGACAGATGAGCAGATTTGGAAGGCCGCAGACTCGAAGATTCTAGGCTTCCTTTCCATCACTGTCAACGATCAGTTGTCTACCACCGCTCCGACTGTATGGACGGAATTCCAGGTCAACACAGGAACCACAGCTGCACCTGTTCAAACAACCTACTATAGGTCAAAGGCCTACCACTTCTGGGAAGCACTGTCAGCTCGCTTCGCCTCTAAAGGCATCACAGGACAGTTTTACTGGCTGCACAAGGTCCTTCGCACTCGCATTAGGACCCAGCACACATCAGAAGATATATCGGAGATACAACAGTATTTTACAGGCATGCTCAATGCAGGTCTTCAACTTCCCGAATCTCTTCGTGCCATGTTTATTTTAGCACAACTTCCTGATGATTTCGAAGCACTCCGCTCCACACTAATCCATACCACGCATGAAGATGACTTCACCGTGGAAAACAACATCCAAGCCATCCTTCGAGAGGTGGATCTTCGCCACTCGAAGCTTCGCCCTCTTTCTTCGCGCATCACTCACGTGCAAGCGCCACCTCCCCAGCCCTCTTCCTCGTCCTCGTCTCTCAACAGGACAAATGTCATTCGTAATGGCCCTCCACAGCAGAACAAGTGGAAGAATCAACGACAGCCTCAACAGCAGTCGTCTGGCCATCCTTCATCCTCTGGGGGAAACCCACAGAAGAAGAAGAGACATTCGAATAACAACAAGAGAGGTTGGTACAATCAGCGCAATGCTGATAAGAAAGGGAAGGGCAAAGCACCTGCTCAGGTGTCGATGGTAAACGAGTTTATTAACTCAGATCCTGATCCCTACTATGGGATGGTTGAGGAAGACTTCCAATCTACCTCTAGACTTCCGGAGATGGAGATCGAACGACAGTTCGACTCTGATGTTGTGGAACATGGATGGGACGGACCATCTGACGATTCTATGGACATATCACCGGACATGCAATCCGCTGTCCATCTGTCCTTTCGCTCCCGCCGACTCTCCCTCTGACCCTCTGGAGAGAACGGAACGATCTGGTAGGGTTGCCAAGCCGAAGAAGAAGAAGACTACCTTCGTGATCGGAGGTTTAGTTATGGGACAATCATTACCTGGTCATTCGATCAGAGAGTTTCCTCTTCAGGAGGAGACTTCCTCCTACTTTAACGATTATAATCCGGTTTCTTTCACTAGCCTTTCACGTGGCATCCATGGGATGACGTTGAAAGAGACTCCTTTGAACCCTAGTGATGTAGTTAAAACCGAGAATCACATCTTCTCTTCTGCCTGGTACACTGTTGGAAACACCATAAGTCCAACTCGTTCACATTGGATGATTGACAGTGGTTGCACTGATCATGTCACTCCGTATCTAGATGATTTCGCTCATCTTTCGCAAGGAACCAAAAGCGCTTCTATTGCTGATGGTTCTATTGTCTCCATGTACGGTCCTGGAAAGGTTATCCTTCGACCTCATGGAACTGACCCTATGGTCCTTGAACGAGTATGGTATGCACCTCGAGCATCGCACAGACTTTTGTCTGTTGCTACCCTGACCTCTCAGGGATATCGATTTGAAATCGATAAACTAGAAACTCGTATCTGGAACAACCAAGGACGTCTGGTAATCCGGGCATCTGCCTCATTTCCAGACAACAATCTCCACTGGTTTCAGTCTTCTATGATTACTCCAGGGAAGATTGCCTCGGTGACCTCTATTGATTCTTTCTCTTTGTGGCACCTTCGGTTTGGACACTGTTCCAAGAACGCACTCCGACAGCTTCATAGTCACACTTCAGGCTGTCCGGAGATCACCATTCCTTCTGACTTTCCTCCTTGTAAAGGCTGCTCTGAGGGTAAAATGGCGGATCGCAGCTTCGGTCTTTCGATCAAGCGAGCTTCTCGTCCTCTTGCTCTCCTCCATACCGATCTCATGGGACCATTTCCTGTGGAATCTCGCTCCCGGACACGTTATGTGTTAACGCTTATTGACGATTATTCCGGCTTTACACTCCTTGCTTTTCTTCGGGAAAAGTCTGGTACTTTGGCTGCGCTTCAGCGCCTCTTTACCTGGCTTGAGACCAATTCTGGTTCTCAGGTCACCTCTGTACGTTCAGATCGAGGGGGGGAATATATGGGTCGAGACGTTCAATCGTTCTTCGTGTCCAGAGGCATTACCCATCAGACCTCCGTTCCTCATACCCCTCAGCAGAACGGACGTGCAGAGAGGTTCAATCGTACCATCATGGAGAAGGCTGAGGCGATGCGCCATCATGCTTGCTTACCCAGGATCTTCTGGCAAGATTCCCTGGAGACTGCGCTTCATGTCTACAATAGACAGCCAGTTCGTCGTCATGGGTGGAAAACACCCATTGAACTATACAATGGTACAGTCCCTGATGTTTCATACTTCAGAGTGTTTGGTTGCAGCACTTTTGTCTTCATACCACCGGAGATCAGGAAGGACAAGTTGTCCCCTAAAGCAGAAGAAATGACGTTCATTGGTTACGAAACCAATACCAAGGGTTGGAGATTCTGGTCACAAGCCAGACATCGTCTCTTCATCTCCACCCATGCCACATTCGATGAGACTCGATTCAGATCATGTTCCAGAGATCTTGCTGTCGAAAACCAAGCCCAGATACTAGAAGATCCTGCAAATGACCTGTCGGACGATGAAACGGAAAAGGAGAATCCGGAACCTCCTTCCAATTCCCCTCGTCATGTTATAGTTAACATACCTGATCTTGGACCATTACCTCGTCCAAGATCGAGATCACCTTCACCACCACGATCACCTGGTTTACCACCACCTGGTCATCACATTCCATCTCCACCACCACCTGTTCCTTCACCACCTCGTTGGGATCCTTCTCGATCCACACCAGTGAATAGAGCACCTCCACCATCATCAGAATCTCATGCTCGTCGACCTCCTGTCGCACCTAGAGCACCATTCCGGCCTCCTATACCGGAGAGACGTTCCACTAGGAATATTAAACATTGGATCATTCCTGATAACACTTATGGGAATAGACCACCTCTCGAGATCGAGAGAGAGATTCATGACAAGTCCAAAACTCGCCAGGAGGAGCAAGAAACTGTGGACGAAGCAGAACAATCTGTTCCTGCTAGACCAACGAATGAGGATGATGATATGGGTGAGCTTTACAGCAGCCAATGGATGCGGTTCCATTTGTCCGCTGCTCTTTCCCAAAACATTCCTAAGCAATACAAGGATGTCTTGAGGCTCACTTCATCATTGGAACAGAGATCTTGGAGAGAAGCGATGGATGAAGAATACAAGTCTCTGATGAACCGAAAAGTTTGGACTCTTGTTGATCTACCCAAAGGTCATGAACCCATCAAGGGAAGATGGGTTTATGCAGTTAAAAGCGATGGCCGTAAGAAAGCTCGCTTTGTTGCCAAAGGCTTCACACAAATCTTCGGTATCGACTATGAAGAAACCTTCTCACCAGTAACCAGGTTTGAAACCGTCCGTCTACTCCTTGCACTTACAGCATTGGAAGACTGGGAGCTCGAAGCTCTGGACGTTAAAACAGCATTCCTATTTGGAGACCTCGATGAGGAGCTGTATATGGTTCAACCTGAGGGTTTCATTCACAAAGGCCAGGAGAAAAAGGTCTGTCGACTTAGGAAGGCCATTTATGGCTTAAAACAAGCTGCGCTCCAATGGAACAAGCAGCTCCACAAATCCCTCCTTGAACTTGGATTCAAGAGATGCTACGCAGATCCAGGGGTTTACGTCAAGTTTATTGGTGATAAACTGATTATTCTTGTTTTTTATGTTGATGACGCTCTTTTTATGGGTAATGATAGATCACTTATCCTACAACACAAGAAACAGTTCATGGATCGTTGGGAATCAAGAGATCTTGGCGAAGCTAAAGAATACCTTGGAATGAGGATTACCAGAGATCGCAAGAACCATACTCTGAGGCTTGATCAATGCTCCTATGCTGAAAAGGTAGTTGAGCGCTTTGGTCAAACTAACTGTAAAACAGTCACAACTCCTCTTCCTTCTGGTTATACTCCCAAACCCAACGATGGAAAATCAAACCCAACTCTCCGAAGTCGTTATCAATCGGTCATCGGATCATTGCTTTACATCATGCTTGGCACACGACCCGATCTTGCTTATTCAGTGATCAAGATGTCGCAGTACTCTGCAAACCCCTCTGAGGATCATTTGCAGAAGGCGCTCTATATAGTGCGCTATCTCGCACATACTACCAAGTTGTGCTTGACCTATGCTGCTGATGGACCTATCAATGGTTTCGTCGCCTACTCTGACACTGATTGGGCTGGAGATATAGAAACCTCACGGTCTACTACGGGTTATTCCGTCTTCCTTGCAAACAGAATTGTGTCCTGGCTTTCCAAACGACAGAAGAGAGTTCGACTTTCATCCACCGAAGCAGAATATTGTGGAATGACAGAATGTTGCAGACAGATCCAATGGATCCACAATCTGTTCGAGGAATTATCCTTTCCTCTTTCTACTATTCCCCTGTGTGTTGATAACCAGGGAGCTATGTTTCTTGCTTCGAATCCAGCTCAAGAAGGACGAACTAAACATGTTCGCATCCCTGAACACTATATTCGGGAGGCTGTTGAAGAAGGTGAAGTAGAACTATTCTATGTTCCTTCACAACAACGGTTCGCAGATATCTTTACCAAGAATCTTGGGAAGATAGCCTTCGAGCGTGGACGAAAGAGTTTGACTTTATCTCCATTTTCATGATGACTCATGTTTCTAGTGAGGAGGAGTGTTGGAATCTGGTTTTTCGCTTTTTGTTCTTCTTTTACATAACCCAGATTCTAGACCTGATTACATCAGTGGTCCAGACTATCGGACACTAGGTCCGATTACACTATCACATTTGACTCATCATATGTCGTCATAGATAACAGCCATTATTGCTATTGGCTAGATAGGTTTCTTATCATTCGTCATACGATATGACTCATTCCTATCTCTTATCTTTACCTACCCTAGAGTAGAGACCATACAGGTACAAACAATACCTGATCCCTATATAGAGGAGAGCTCACTCTGTATCGCTCTCCTTAGTTCTTTACTCAGTTCTTATACAAGCTCTTTACCTGCTTCTATATTACCTCGCTCCTCAAGCTAGCAACCTCTATCCTCAGACCTAGTGAGTACCTCCCATTAGGCACATACCTTCCTCTTGTCACTTGCATTACGCTTGTGGCACCTACTGTCCTCACAGTAGAGACAAACGGAGTACCGCGCACTTCGTTACCCCTCTCACCCAAGCTATGCCCACGCCTGTTACCAATGCCATTGCATCGGACACGTACACCGCAACTGTCCCTTCTACATGTGCCCTATCACTGGCTGTCGCCAATGGGCTCCTGGACATGACCAGCATTCCTGCCATATGGCCACCCATCATCCATCTCTTGCACACCGACTCTCTACTGTTGGCCCTACTCGTACTTGTGGCACTTTGGCCAGTCGTCTATCTGATAACCCCTCTCGTCACCAAATTCCTTCCTCTACAGAAAGACGTTCTCCCCAACGACAGTCTTCGTCGTCTTCTTCTGGTTCCTCTCGGGGTTCCTCCTCCCATCGGTCTTACCGATCCGCTCGTTCCTCTGGTACTCGACGAGTACTCCCAGTGCCTCCTCCACGTGCTTCTGCTCCCTCCCCAGACTATCTTGATGACGCGCAGTATGATGATCCCATCACCGAGGATGGATACGCCAACATCACTGGCTCCCCTGGCGCTTCATACTCTAGTCTCTATTAGTCCTTCAACGATGTCTCGGATCTAGTAGGGGGGTAATGTTACGACTTCATCTTTTCTCTTATCACTTATCTTGTACTACACACACTGCGAACACTATTCCTTTTTCTACGATGACTTCCCTTATCTCCAGTTCCTTCCCGTCGGCTCCCCGACGGTACTCCACTTGCTTAGTCATCGTACACCTTCCTCCACATTCTATCTCTTTCCTTCGCATTCTATGCTTGCCCTGAACTTCTCCTCCATGTAGTATATAACCCTTCGCTTATTGCTCCATGTATGTTCTTCACTCTTGAGCTCCCTTGTATTCTTGTACCTTGTACAAATCTCATTGCTCTTGTGGTCCCCACTTGAACCGTTGGTAAATCAGCCCAACCTCCTTGAATCCTTGAACCTCGTGTGGACAACCCCATGAGCTCCTTGATCCCTTGTAGTCTTCGTCCTACTCTGAAGGACGTTACTTCTATAAGACCTTGTTGTGCTTTTGAGTTGACGCTCTCCTCGTTCTTCGCTTCACAAGGGCTATGCTCGTACCTACCCAGTCCAAGCGTAACACGTAGTGGGTACTGTTTGGTTTGATAACCCTTGGGCATTCTATGGCGCTCGGGGTGAAGCAGGATCGGCGGTCGTTCGTAGTCCTCGAATGGTTTGCAACAGTCGAGCAATATGTCAATGATGTGGATCCGAAGCTGACTATGATATGTCCTTGCCTGATCATGACTTGGCAGAACGTCGGAGCTGAGTCTAAGGTCTGATGCTTGTCATGCTCGTGAAAGTATGGGTGATAGACACATATGAGCAGGATCACCATTTCGAACCTCATAGAGAATCGCAAATGTTCTGGACTGTACTTTTGCAGGCACAGAGGCTCATTGTTTGACAAAGATTGAGGTGCTTATATTTATGTTGTCGTAGCACATGATGTGAGGACCACGGGCAATGCGAGTCGCCTGCTCGAGTGATTGTGTGGCGAGGTTGTTTATCAATTTTGTGAGCGAAGAGAAAGACATGCACAGGCCACACTTGTGCAAGGCTTTGATGGTCTGATGCGAGGCCCCATTTGTCCAGAGAAATAGAGTGAACGGCACAGCAAAGTAGACACTGAGTTGCAAGCATTCTTTTGCGAGCTGCGCGATGATGACATTACACGCCTTTGAAAGATCAACTTGAATACATTGGACTCGGATGCATAAGAGAGGACCTCCGTACAGTACTACTTGTCTTGATTTTATTCTTTTTGGCATGATCCATCCGTGCGGCAGTCTGGAGTATACGGCCAGTGATTGGGGCCTTCTCATTCACCACGGATCCGATAAACATGTTGACATCCCATCCGCGCAAGCTTTCCAGAGTAATTGACCCGAGAGTGCCTCCAAGCGACCTCTTGACATCATCCATCTCATCGGAAATCTTCGTACACATGAGATCGATTGCATGAGGCTCCATCCAGTGCAGCAAATGCACATGGCCACGATCATTCCCGAATATCAGATTGAGCATTTGGGCAAGCTTCCCAGACGGATTAGAGAGAAAGAGCTTTCGGCAAACCATGAAATCCGGCTTTGATGGGTCGAGAATGTTGAGAATACAGTCAAGAAGCGAGATACAGCTTTGGTGAAGGAACTGCAACACATTTTGAATGCGTTCGTCATGGCTGCATCGCATATCAGGTGTATCGAGCTCCATGTCGTTATCGGAGGCCACTGGCATAGTCGATGATCAGGAGGCTTGAGGTACAGCACAAGCTTGAGGGTGAGAGAACAGAGGGAAGGCAATCAGGGTGTCAGGTCTTACTCACAAAGCGGCGACCGAGGACTTATCATTTATGTGCTAACTTATCCTACATACATGTGGCTACGGAAAGGTCCAAACTAGGCTGATCGGTCAGATGACTCAGGGGATCCGCTCACCCTGCCAAATTCAAACCCAGATTTACCAGTCCGTCTATCGACAGTTTGCCTTGTGCAACCTCTTTTAGACGGACTGGTCACGAGTCTAGTAGGAGAGCGCCGACCGACATGTGCGATTCCCTGATCGAGCCGCCCGAGACCTTTTCTACGCATGCGTGCTATTTGAAGTTCATGGCCTTGCATCCGTTTTCATATGCTGCTGTGGTGACACCACATCACTGAAACCGAGTTAGCATGACATTGCCTTATTTAGATGCCCAGCGCGGTCAATCAATGGTTCACATTACAATTACTTACAAGTGTTTATGTGGCTGGTATAACATTCTCAAAATGATATGACCCATGAACCATGTGTAGTCATCTGCTGATCAATCTACAAAGTCTTTATGATTTGACCTGCTTACTGCCGTCGAGATCATTGAGTTCTAATTATGCAGTGCAAAGATAATAGACTTACATTGGCCCCTGAACATTTCTCTTTGATTGGAAGTCGTTCTGATCATCTTTTATGAAGATGCTGGACATGTACTTAGTTCCTTAATATCTGTTGTCAATCGGAAATTATTCTAACTATCTTGTGTGAGGATACTGGACTTGTATCAGCCAGTTTGTGTGATGCGTGATGTGTCGACGGCAACCGCAATGACACTACTACACCACACTATGACGCCAACTTGAAGCTCGGTGCACCACTACCACCACCAAGACGATGACGCCACCACCATATGACTATACAATGATGACGAAAATGACCACCACAATGCGTTATGTGTCCAGGAGATGCATCGACAGCGGATGCTGACGCCACACCAATGGCACTGGCATATCCACCATTCAATGCGACGGCAATGACATGCGCTGACAGCAACAATTGGCGCTGCCCACGCTCGCCCTTCCCTGCATGCCATGTGGAGTGGAATGGACCAAAGGACCGGTAACTCTGAAACATTCAGGGTGCACTAGAAAAGCCTAGGTACTACTTTTATAGTTCATCAGCAAACCTACATTTTTTCTGGGTCATTGAAATTAATGACCAGACTGACAGGCCTGAATGGCCTAATCAATGATAGATTAACCTGACTGACTGAACTGATTTGCTGACAAGCTGATAAGCTGATTTATTGAATGGACTGGTTGACTGACTAACTATCTAGCTGACAAATTGACAAACCTGACACAGCTGACTGACTGACCAACTGACCAACTGATGTGACTGACAGAGATGACTAACTGATCAGCTGATGGGCTGATGGGCTGACTTGGCTGATTGACTGACAACCTGACTGACTGATAGACTGACATGACTGATGGGATGACAGGACTGACAAGACTGACCAGATGATTAATTGATTGACTGGCTGGACTGATGGGACTGATATCACTGGTGAATTGACAAGCTGATATGCTGATAGCTCTGAGAATGCTGATAGCAATGAATTACTTATGAATGATAGCACTGATAGCATGCTATCAGTCAAGTCAGACAGCTCAGCAAGGTCATTGATTTTTATAACTCAGAAAAAATGTAGGTTTGCTGATGTTAGTACCGGGTCGGATCCTGCTCGTTCCCTCCACTTAAAGGCTCAATGTGGGATAACAAAATCACCTTTCCTTCCCTCACTGATCTCAGTCCAGGTGAGTCGAAGTGTCCGCTGTCCATTTGGTCTTGTCGGTGGTCTCAAATTCAAATTCTGTTGTTCATCTTGGTAAGTGGTCTACTGATGATGTCTGCTGCAAGCCTTCGTGAGGTGTGACAAACACCTATGATATGTCCGACTACCTTGCGATTCCACTTGGCCACCAGTCGCCCCAAGATCATGTTGAAAGTGAGTGATCTAATCTCTGCTGGCGCATGTTGATGGCAAGGTTGTGTGAGCTCGTGGGATGGATAGTAGTAGTAAAATATATAATGTACAGGCAGGTAAATTCAAACTATGTGGAGTCGAACGGGATGATGCCATATGCAAGATTCCTTGAGAGGGCAATCATGATTAGATTGATGCTGATGTGGAATGATAAAAAGCTTTGCAGCGGGTTTGAAAACAGGATCCCATGTTATACCTATTTTGAAAGCATCCCATGATGTATCTTGTGCTGAAAGCTAGGCACGAGCAGTAGAAGTCAACTTCGCTATGCTATTCAACAGGCATATTTGGACAATTGTGAAAGGGAGGATAGCGATATAATGGATAATAAGTCAATTATCACGAATGATGCCATATTCCTTCTCATTGTGGCCATTCCTGCCTTTAAAACCAAATTATATAGCATGATAACAAAACAGTGGTTTCAGTGATGCAGTACCCATAGAAGTAATGTATCAAACCCTTGTCCTACCATAAAAATTGTCATACATCAATATGCTAATAAACTCTTCCATCCACTGATACACCACAATGCCCCACCCTGATATATCACCTCACCTCCCGTGAGCCCAGTGTGCCTCCATCCGCTTGATATATCAGCATGGTATATCACCTCTTGTGAGCCCTCCACCTGCTCGATATACGCTGATATATCGCTATGGTATATCACCTCTTGTCGACCGCTCTCCTGATACACGCTGATATATCACCTCTCGGCGTGACCCCACTCGCTTGATATCTGCTTGATATATCAGTATGGCATATCACTTCCTGTCATCCACTCACCCAAAATATGCTGATATATCATGACCCAGTGTGCCTCTATCTGCTCAATATATGTTGATACATATATTACTATGGTATATCACCTCCCGTGAGCCCTCCCCCGCTTGATATATGCTGATATATCGCTATGTTATATCACTTCCTGTCATCTGCTCACTCAATACATGCTGATACATCACCTCTCGTGAGCCCTTCACCTGCTTGATATATTGCTATGTTATATCACTTCCTGTCGTCCGCTCACTCAATACATGCTGATACATCACCTCTCGTCATGGTGAGCCCTCCACCTGCTTGATGTATCGCTATGGTATATCACTTCTCATTGTCCGCTCCCCCGATATGCGCTGATACATCACCTCTCGTGAGTCCTCCCCCTGCTCGATATACGCTGATATATCAATGTGGTATATCACTTCTATACATCACTCAATACTTGATGTCGGCAAGACGCTCATGAATGGGGATATATATGGTAGTACAATGATATATCATACTGTTCAAGTCAAAGATGACTGCTCCGTTCTTCCTGAACTTTCAGTCAGCAACAGTGAAGGTATTGTATCCCATAAAGCTGTGGTAGCCTCCAGGATGCCCCCCCCCCGTAGCGCTGCCTGCTGTTTAGCATAAGCAGCTGAACCCTTGCAGTCAGCATCTGTTTCAAACATGCGCACTGATGCACGCTCCAGCCATTGGTTCTTCTCCCACGCCAAAAACATTTTGATCCTTTGCATTTCCTCCTTCAGCAAGGTAGCTTCTTCTTGCCATCGGTCTGCACGTGCATGAGCCTTACACCATTCGACTCGCAAGCCTATCATAGCCAAATAATGTCAATATCTCTGTCCAACAAGGTGATGTTATGACTTTCTCTTTTCTTCTTCGCTTACCTTGTACATGAGTACTGCGGACACTATTTCACTATCCACGATGACTTCCCCTTATCTCCAGTTCCTTATCATCGGTGTCCCGACGATACTCCACTTGCTTAGTCATTGCATACCTTCCTTCACATTCTATCTTTTTCTCTTGCATTCTATGCTTGCCCTGAACTTCTCCTCCATGTAGTATATAACCCTTCGCTTATTGCTCCATGTACTTTATTTACTCTTGAGCTCCTTTGTATACCTCGTACAATCTATCGCTCTTGTGGTTACCCTTTGACCCCCTTGAACCCTTGACCCTGTTGGTATCAGCCCAACACCTTGAACCTCGTGTGGACGCCCCCACGAGCTCCATGATCCTTGTAGTCTTCGTCCTACTCCGAAGGACGTTACTTCTATAAGCCCTCATTGTGCTTTTGACTCAACGCTCTCCTTGTTCCTGCTTAAACAAAGGCTATGCTCGTACCTACCCGGTCCAAGCGTAACAGGTGAAGTGCCCACTTACTGTCTTGCAGCCCTTCCTCACTGTTCTCCACAATGCCGGGCATCTTCCAGATCCAAGACAAATCACGGGTGCCCTCTGTCTGACCATCTAACATATCAGACATATACCTTAGGTCACAGTTGCACAACAGATGAAGCTGGCTTTCCCGGTCAACTTTGCCTAGCAACGGGGCTAGTGCCTCCAAAGCTGTTCGCACAACCGTACACTTGGTCTTCGCTTGCTGCTTCTTTTTCTCAGCATAATCAAGGGCACTACGTGCACGTGGTGTATTAGCCTTCTGGCCTCTGATGTTGGTCGTCTTGAACATGGTGAGGTGTGCATATAGCTGTATGCCGTGTCACACCTCGTTCAGTGCGTCATTCGCTTGTGCATACCGCAGATCCCACTCTACCCTTTGCAAACGTTGATCACAAGGGGTGCCAGGGCTCAGCTCGGATGGAAAGTTCAACTTGATTTTTTCTAGTCTGTTTGCTACGTCCTCTTCGTTGTCGGAGCAACCTGTTGCCCGTAGTGTAGCAACTGACGGCATGTAGAGGAGTTGTATTTGCATCCATGAATCAATCCTTTGTTGCAGTGCATTGCAACGTGCCGCTATGTTTCCCTTTTGCAGATCACTTGCATGTATCCCCATACCCGCAACGTCACTTGCCAGATGGCGCCTGGGTCAAGTAAATTAAAAGCACATCATTCACTCTCAAACTGTACGCACTGCAAGTCTTGGAGGTCTAACCCCGATGAAATCAGTATCAGTGGTGAGACTTCAGGATGTAGTGATACATCAGTGCGGCTGGCCAGATCCCAACTTTCTTCTTCCGCAAGCTGCAACCTCACGGCAGACAAAGTTATGGCTGCAAGGGACGTTCAGCAACACGCACCAACCAACCAATATCACTCACGTGTAATCTGACTGTTGAAGGGATTTGACTTCGATTTCTTTTCTTCCCATTCTTCATACTCCGTGTGCCACCTCTCTAACTGCTCGGGCACTATGGTTTTCTCAAACTCTTTGAGCTCCTGACGGTGTGCTTCTGCCCTA
Source organism: Boletus reticuloceps (assembly GCA_018397855.1). NCBI lineage: Eukaryota > Fungi > Basidiomycota > Agaricomycetes > Boletales > Boletaceae > Boletus > Boletus reticuloceps. The sequence goes on from JAGFBS010000054.1 coordinate 73,234, forward strand.
AGCACCGCCTCCACCATCTTCCGCAACATGGTACATCCTGCCCACTTCTGTTAGCATCAATACAATGTGATACTTGTACTACCTACTGAGCAACATCCTTTTTTTCCAGTTAGAATCACCAAAGTGATTGTCTAGATGGTCATGCCGTGCGCCAGGGCCCATCTCTTTTGTGCTTGAGGCCACATGGTTGAAGTTGGCCCAGCCTCGCTCAGGGGCTTCACCATCAGTACGACCCACCCCATGAGTGAAGTTGAATGAGAAGGCAGTTTGACATTTTTGAATATGGGCTCTAATGTGGAATTTTGGAACAAAGAACCGCACAATCTTCATGTCATGGTCTAGCCGCAGACATTCTGGCATCCCGGACATGCGGACCCAAATTTTCTTGTGCCACTGACAGGCAATATTGTAGGAAAAGTTGAACATGATGAGTGCGAATTGGGTGATGGTGGAGAACACCAGATAGTCTATGTTTACATACCTAACCAATCAGAATGCCACCTTAAGTGTTTATGGATCCACACTTACTTTTCTCCCTTTTGAAGGTCACCCACACTGCATGGCAACTTCATCTCATGCCTGGCACAATCAACCATTCTGACTCCTGTGGCTGCGAGTCTGCGCGATGACTTAGAGTCGGCCATGTTGACGGCATTGTGACTGACACAGGTGCTTTTCTGTCTTTGATGTCAGCCAAATTCTTCCATACTGCTAGTCACTCACCTCTTGTAGTACGCTTGCATGCTGAGCCAGGTATTTCTTGTAAGATCCCTCTTCTACGAAGTAGGCCCAACCACGGTTGAGACCCGGATCGGCTTGATTTGACGAGACAGTTTTCTGCTTCAAGTGGAAGTTCGCATCGATCACTATGAAAAGTGCATAAATCCAGCTATGTATGGTAAGGCTTTGTAAGGGCAGGACAACGAAGCATGTGTAGGAACCCACCCCTCTTTCGGCTTCATCAAGTCCCAACCGAACGGCAAGTTAATGCCTGGATGGGGACAAGCTGAGCACTTGACCACGCAATCACCTTCTCACGTGTTCTCGACACCCTCGGGATCATGACCTCTCCCAGTCTGCATCAGTTGCTTGAGATGGTGGTATTCACGCACCATGCGCAACAAGGTGGGGTAACAATCTTGTACTTCTATAAGACCCGTGTTGTCACTGAGGCGTGCAAGGCTGCTGTAAAATTCGTATGCTGATGCTTTGGATTCAAGGGACAGTAAATGAAAGACCTTGAGAACTGCGAATGTTGCCGCTGTGCGGGGGTCACAGGTTGTTGTGTGGAACCACCAACATCAGAGGAGCTGCTTGTAATGAGTCTGTGCACGCTCACAACCGCAAAAATCAAGATTGACTTTGTGGATCCCGTTCATGTCGATCACCACGAAATCATTTCCAGCTGCTGGTTTTTGATTGTAGCAGATATTGCCAGGGGTGTGACCTAGTTGAATGCGAAGACCCAGTGACTTCAGAGTGACCCGTTGGAAATAGTCACCGTTCCATTCCTACCATCCCGTTAGCACACAGTGCAAGCTCAGTAGGAGGACCCTCCACCTGAATCCTATGTAGTGGATTGTGCACATGCCGTGCTAGTACACAAGTCATGCACACCATACATGTCCCGAAGCAGTCCATGCAGCGATAACCTGGATAACCATTGCCCCTGCACTCACAAGCCTCACAGATATCATTGCCCCGCCCTTCGAGACGAATGAATTCATCAAGGTATGACTGCCGTTCAGGGAGCCATTGAAGGAGCGGGTTTGCCTGTATATCAAATTGTTGTGCATCACCCGGTAGAGAAATAGTGGAGGGGGTTGTATTCAATGGGGAGTGAGAGTTCTGGCTTGGCACAGGGACGGGAAGGACCATCGATGAAGACGAGAGACTGGGCTGGAATGGGACTGCATAACCCCAATCACTGAGTATTCTGCATCATTGCATGCTTTCAATTCTTGTGCACAAAGCATGCCATGACACCAACGACAAGTGATCCATGAACATGCGGTGATTACTCCATTTGCTCTTTGAAAACGCAAGGAGGAGATTCACAAGGCTTATGTCATGGTGCAAGATGCCGGTCCTTTCAAGGGCATCCTTGTGTGCTGAACAGTGTGGAGTCAGTCGAAATGCTCTGGACACTGAGATGAGCAAGTGTTCACCTACGACAAAGTCCAGGAATGAGACAAGAAGCTCTCCTAGACTCCAAAAATCTGTCACAAGCGAACCTACAGATTCAGTGACTAGGCGGTACAGCACCTGGAGTTGATATGTCCCCTGGCTACTGGGGTACCGTTGCAATGTCGCACGAACACAATGGGTGGACTGATTGGCCATGGTTTGGCCGCCATTTTTGTTGTCTACCTTAGTCATAACTTGCCTGTCATAGATTAGAGTTGGAATCCCCTCGATTCCAGCTTTGTTGAGGATCCGCAATATTGCACCCTCGGTAAACTTCCTGAGTGGATCTATCCAGCTGTCCTTGACCGCCACATAGGTTGCTGGCTGCTTGAGATGACCGGCTGGTAGCTTGCATTTCCAGACTGTCGAGCCTCGCCCAACTAGATAGTCAGAGATGAAGAGAAGCTTGGTGAGCTTGATCTGAAGGGGAATGGTCTGCAACCCCATGTGCACATATATCGTCAAGACCTTTCGCGCGACTTTCTGTCCCTGTTTCCGGTTCTCCCATGTGATAGTAGTGTTGGAGCCAAGTATGTCCATTTTTTCACGATAACACGAAAGCCCGATGAGGATGTGCAAGAATACTTTTGGTGAGTCATTGATGTTGAACCCACAAGTAGATAGATCCCCCCGATCGAAAAGTGTGAAGTAAATTCAAGAGCCAAGGATGTGGATGGATGGGGCAACATGGCAGCTGTCTTGCATGAACAATAAGCATGCCGATTTCCCAGCGACTTTTATGTATGAATCTCTCTCAGTTGATGCATCTGCTTTATTCTTCACTTCACAGAACGACACAAGGTGCGGCCAGGTATCTCCCTTCCGTTTAAATAATGCAATGTCAGGTTTTCTTTTAGAGTCTAGTCCGTAGCCCTTCAAGGGTATGGTTGATGAGTTACTGTTCTTTCTGGTGGAGATTGGTGAGTCACACACACCCCAAGTCAAAGATCAAACAGAGACTCACAGACAGTTAAGGCCACTTGCCACTTTGACACACTGAAGCACGGTGTTGAAGAAATGTGCCAGGGGAACTTTGCGCCTAGCAGATGCATCGGCAAAAAGGTCAGGACACTTCGACTTGGGCAGCCAGCCTCGCTTCACGGGTGCCATTAAATTGCTTAAAATCCTAGCCTTGACTTGTAATGTCCTTGTCAGAGTCCATATTTCTCCGAGGTCTAACTCCAGCAGAGATCTGGAGGGGTTGGGATTGGTGGACCGAAGTCCGGAGGAAGTGGACCAAAGTCCAAGGGTAGTGGACCAAAGTCCGGAGGAATGGATCAAAGTCCTGAGGAAGTGGACCGAAGTCCTGAGGGAGTGGACCAAGTCCGAAGGTAGTGGAACGAAGTCCATTTGGAGATGATACATAGGGGTTCCGATGTTGGTCACTGACTAGCAGCGATGTATGGAGGTGTCGGAGGATGGAGAGACCAAGGAGCGGAGGGGGTGAGGATATCGGCGCAGGACTTATGTGTCGTGCCCTTGCCAGTCTCACGGATCCTCGTATTTCAGAGGTTCAGAAAATTAAGGAAGACCATAGGGAGGGTTGGAAGTATATGGTTTTTTAACGAGTAAGACTAGATAGATGAGGAAGATGAGATATTCGTACTGAAGGTACAACAGAGGAGTACAGGGGTTTATATATAGTACTATGGACCCGGAGGAAGTCAAGGCCCGAAACTACTAGGTGGAGGCTATGTACATAGGAAGGAAATGCTGACTGATGGAGGCAGAGCACAGCCAGAACAGGCTGTACAGAATGACACCTAGAATGCAGCCTAGAGCTGAAGGAGATTAATAAAGGTACATGTCCGGAGTTGTGACTCCGTGGATGTCCGATGGAGGAATGAATCTCCTGTGCAAGTCCGAGGTTTCTGGGATAGGGGCTAAGGAGGGTTTCTGGAGATGCAAGTCCGATGTTTCCTGGATAGGGGCTAATCTCCGGAGATGAACTCCTAAGGGAACTCCTAAGGGAGTTCAATGGAGGAGTGACCTTGATTCGAGGGAGCCCAATGGAGTTGGTCGGAGATGTACGGAGATGACCAGACAGGGGTTAGAATGGAATATGACAGTCCTTGATCCAGAAGGTGGCTGCAGTGCCGCATTTGCGAGATGACCATACATTCCCTTTTCCTTGAGAAATCCCAGTACCTGCGACATTGTGAAAGGGCCCCCCACTTTTTCTAGGGCACTGCGCTTTTGGAGGATTCGTTCATCTGGAAAAAGATACTCCAACAACTGCAAGCTCTCCACCTCTTTCAACTCCCAGTGCGTATTCTCCAGGGATGAGCATGGGTATACCCTGGGGTATCTGCACTGATACCCATACCCATACCCCAGTATATACCCACACCCACCATGTGGGTATGGGTTTTCCCATGGGTAAGCTCAAAATTACCCATGGGTCAACCCACTGTGGGTATACCCATGGGTTTTCACTGTAGCGACACGGACAAAAAAAATTCATTCAGGATTCAAAAGTACTATACAGTAATACTATCCCACCCATCCTCCAATCCTTGCTCCTCGTCGACATCCGGTAGCTCAGCCGCTGCCTTCAAATCCTCCGCCTTCACCAGGTTGAGTAGGCTCCATGAGCCGAGGCAGACGAGAGCTTGTGTTGACTGAGCTGACAGTCGTGAGCGGACATGGGAAAGGATCAGTCGACCCCGGCTAAACAGCCGTTCGATGTCCACAGAGGTTGCTATTAGAAGAACGTGTCAGTATTGTACAGAGAAAAGAAATTAGTATATAATACTTACCAGGAATGCTGAGGTAGTCAATAGCCATGCGGGACAAACGCGGATAGGTGATGCGACGCTCAAACCACCACATGACCGGGTCAGTGACATGCTCGACATCGGCCAGGAGATACCTATCAAGCTCGCCCCGCAAATATGCTGGCTTGGGAGGTGCCAGAGACGACATACTATCAAACATATTTCCCTGCTGCCATTTGTATGTTAGTAAAGAAAGATTGCTAGATATAATTTATTTACTGATGGGGACTCCACTATTTCGACGTCAGTGTTGTGTTCTTCCTCCGTAGCGTAAGTCGATGCAAACCGATCGCGGACGAGTTGTTCCGCGGTTTGAATCCAGTTATCTTCCCATTTGGCGAGTCGGAAATAATTGAGTTTGTGGCGCGGGTGTAGTACTATGAAAATGTTGAGAAATATGGTGGACGAGTGATGAAAACGCACCCATGGCAATGCGATAGACTTCGGAGGCGTCCATCAAAGAGTAATAACGGTTGAGCATTCGTTTCGCCAAGGTGACACCGGCACAGATCGAAGGTGAGAGTGAGTGGTCGTGAATGAACTTGGTAAGTTGTTCTTCAATAAGATCCATTGCCGGGATCACAGTTGCGAGGCTGGGCGTTGAACGAGAGAAAAACTGCATCGCATCTTTGAGGACCTAGTGACCGCGGCGTTATCATGGGTGTCACAGCCACAGCACGCGGTTAGCGCACCTTCAGCACATTGCACAAGTCTTGAAGCATTTTCCACTCGTCCTCCCCCAACTCACATTTCCTCAGTCCTAATTCCTTTCGTTGCGTGATGATGTCGATGGCTTCTTGATGCTTCAAGGCGTATTCCAACATATTGTAAGTCGAATTCCATCTTGTGGCAACATCACGCGGTAAATTTGTGATGTTTAGATCCAAGCGCTCGAGGATTCGGCACCACTCGGGGAGGAGCTTGGTGGATGAGTTGATGACCTTGTAGCTGAGCTTGCGTATCTGTGACGTTCGAGTCAGTTGGAACTTGGTTGGCGAAGGTGCGTCACAAGATTCCATCTACCTTAGCCAAAGCTAACTGCACCGGCTGGATAGATTTTTGTAGCTCCTTTACCTCCTCTCGACTCAGCATCGCCATCTCATCTTCCAATCCATCAACATTGTCATCTGTGGTGTCGTCGTCCTCGGTGTTCTCCACCTCGTCCTCCTCATTGTCTTCGCGCTCACTCAATTCACAGATTTCCAACGCAAGCCGCTCTTCATCAACACTCATTCCGCCGTCGCTTGCAACCCTGCTTCCCTTCCGCACCTCAAACGCCCGCAACAACGACTTTGTGACGAGATTCGTCGTGTGAAGGAAGCACCGCGCGTGTCCCGCTTCACCGCCATAGTCGGGCAGCTCAAACTCGAGCTCGTGAATCATCGCGAGGTTATTTGAAGCATTGTCGCAAGTTATACACAATAACTTTTGGTGCGTAAGTCTCTCATTTGACTCCTCTCGTGTTTGGCGCTCACCTTATCTGCGACTCCAAAGGCTTCCAGAACATCCTGTAGGGTCTTCGCAAGGGTCATGCCGGTGTGCGACTGCGATCTCGATCAGCAACGAGCTCAATCTGGCTCGGGTGAGTCCATCCGTACCTTATCGACTTCGACCAGATCTAACGGCATCATTAGCGCCCCTCCTTTGTTCTCCAAGTGGATGCAAATTGCAACAAAGGCTCGGTGATTGGGTGAGGTCCAAGTGTCGGTCGTGATGCTGAGTTTACCATTGTATACCTGGTATGTATTGCTCACTTGGTTTCTGCATTCGAGCAGAATGACGAACTTACCTTCAACATCTTAGCAATTCGGGCGTGTGTGTGCGCGAACACATTGCGCACATCCCGCGCAACAGTGAAACAAGACGGTATGTAGTAGTTTGGCCTTCCTGTCCTCATAAGTGAGAGGAAAGCCCGATCGTTGACGATCGTGAATGGCCGCAGGTTCTCCGTCACCCAGCGCACAATCTCCACGCTATCAATACACGGTCAAGGCTCGTCGGTCACACCAGTCCCAATATAACAAGGCGCACTGGATTTCCAAACGGGTATACAGTATATTCGAGTAAGTCGGTTTATTTTTATTCTTCCTTTCGAATGCCATCGTGATCTTGCCGTTCTTTAAGATGCCAGCAACTACTTTGGTACGTGCTTCTGTGGCATCTTTTGCATCATCTGCGGCGCTAACAGCATCGTCTCCCCAGCATTTCTTCGCATGTTTGCGCATATTACCCGTCGAGCGGGCATCTTTCGTGTCAAGATACCGGCGAATGGTAACCTTGCAACCACGCGACGCACACTTGAAAACATGTGATCGATGTGTACCAACATGCTTGATGGCGGGAATAGCTTCAAAAAAAGCATAGATAGGTGATGTCCATTCCTTTCTGATGCGATCTTTATGTACATTAGTCATGGCACTTATTAATTAAAGTGTGATAGAACGTATGGAGTTCATCCTCCGGCGTCTCGTCAACATTGTCGTCGGGCCCCTCTTTTGGGGCCCCTCTCTCACTCTCAAGTCGGGCCTCGGGGGTGGCTGATTGTTCATCATGTTCAGAGTTGGAGTGAGGAGGTTCTGAGGCCGGGTTAGGAGAGGACCGGTTACTGGATGTAGCAGTAGATTTAGTTTTTTTGGGCTGGTTGGTTGGCTCCTTGGGTAGATCATCATCAAGCTGGCGCTTTCGTGTAGCTTTGTTAAAAATTTCCTCGCGTGTTGCCTTAGCTTTTTCAGATAGTTTGATGACCCTTTTTGACATGGTGATGAATCTTTGGTGGATAGAAAAGAATTTGAGTTGGCTGGGATGTAGGGGTGAATGCTGCAGTGTCGAGAGGGATTAATCTTAGTTGCTAGGCCAGCTGGGTGTATGCCAAACAATGTACCTACTACTGACAAACAAAGTGTCACATTTGTGGCAATACTAAGTGAAAACCCACCATGTGGGTGTGGGTATGGGTATGGGTATTGCAAAGGCAGACCCACACCCACACCCACTACATACCCATACCCACAACCCACGTGGGTTACCTATACCCGCTCATCCCTAGTATTCTCTGTGTTGCTTTTGAGTAAATCATCCATGGTACTGTGTAATCTGTCGCTTCTAGCCCTGAAGTCCGGGGCTACACCACTTGGGAGCTGTGGTTGAAAGGTGGGTGCCTTATTATTTGGATCTGAGAAAAAAAACTCACACATAGGTCATTATAGGGCATAGTAACTCCGAGTCAGACTTTTCCTTATAAACGATAGTCATCTTGCCTGTGGCATCGACGCTGCCTGCTCGCTGGTCATGATGGGGGAGAGGCTGAGGAAGCATGAAACACAGCCGCACTTTTGCCCACCTGATGGGAATGTGATCGCATTGCATCAAAGGCTTATTGATATGATACAATTTTAAGTAAGTACATATATCTAAGCTAATTCGGGAGAGAGCGCGTAATAAAATTCCTTCAACCAATATTTATTCAGCCAAAATTCGGTACTCAATTCATAGCTACTCCTTTTCGCCAGATGAGGATGTGCTTCGTGACTGAAGTGAGGAATCAGGTGAGTGGGGGAACGTACCAGGGTGAGGGGAATGGTCTCGCCCACACACTGTCCATTTGACTTAATAGTGCACTTCAAAACATGCATCCCAGTTATGACACTTGTATTTGCAGGACTGCCTTGAGGAATAGTGTTCAAAAGTCCAGTTGCAGGACCATTAAAAGATCAAGGACTGGACCAAACCAGACCAAACCAGACTGTAGTTCAGTCTTGGTCCGGTCTGGTCTTTGACGGTCTTGGTCTTGGTCTTTTAGATTTTTAAAAATTCACAGACCGATGAAAAACTGGTTACAACTGGTCTTTTTGGGCAACTGATGACATACCACGATGACCCCCCTATCTACCCTATTTTCTCCGGATTTTCCCACATTTTTCTGGAATTTATTCACCCACATTTGGTTTTACCATAGACCATATAACATGTGACCCAGAAATGGGCATATCTAAGCCATGTATGGACGGCATTGGCTGACTAAGCGCTCCAAATGTAGCCTGGGGTCAGTACTATAATCCCCCCAGCCATCACCAAGCATCACGTGCCTGTCATTACATTGAAAAAGACTGGTTGTTAAAAGACTGGTTGCAACTGGTCTTTAAACTGTAACAGACCGTTCAGGACCAGTTTTTGTCAGTTTGGTCCGGTCTTTTTTGGCCCTCCTTCCTTTTTAGGTCCGGTTCGGTCTGGTCTTTCCATATAAGGAAAAAAGACCGGACCAGACCAGACTTTTAAACACTATTGAGGAACAATGCGCAAGTGTTGGACATAAATGAGAAACTGGTCTGAAGACAAGATCTGGAAGTTGATCCTCAGCTGGGCGACGGAATGACCTTCGAGGCCACTTTTTGGCCAGTCACTATTGTTTCGGGGGCTGATAATCACCAAGTCATACTGCCAGTGACCAAACAGATTTGTGTCAGTTGGGGGTATCGCACGGAGCATTTGAGGGGAATCCAGGGTCTTGTTGTGGTACGTGACTTGTTGAACACGTACCTTATGCCAAACTTGAAGCATCCAATCAGCAACAGATGACATGTCACATTCTCCCGTGAAAAAATCTGTAAGGGATGTGATGAGGTCCGGAAGCCCATACTTCAGGGCGGTTTCCCTAAGAGATAGCCTCAATGAGGGTTTCGTTGAGAGACGGAAAGCAGTCGTCGCTGTTGCAAATGTGCGAAAAGGCTTGGGTGCAGAGAGATGAAGCCCTTGGATGAGCACTTGCAAGATGCTGAAATAGTTGATCATTGGACATGTCGGGGTGAAATACTCGACAATGGCACGGTTTTTGCCATCCAGCTCATGATCTTCATCCTCATCAGGATCATCAGGATCCTCGTCCATGATACGTTCTACAATGTATGTCGCGAGATTGAAGCAATGGCACCTCTCCAACTGATCAAGATGGCAAGTGATTTGACTGTAGTAGTTTTGATTGTTTCCTGTGCAAGCTGGTTCCTTGATCACATCAATGTGAGCATGCTCAGTGACATCAGCGCTCCATTGTATAACTGCCCCGGACTGTTGGATACTGGGAACAACACTCTGCAGCAACTCAAGTTTTGGTATTTCCCAATTATCTCATACACCGCTCGTACAATTGCATCTTTATGGTCGTGGAATTCCTGCAGCACTCTTGCAACTCTTTTGAGATATTCGGTAGTGAAGGTGGGTGCTTGCATGAGATAACGGAAATCGACCAAGGCATGAACAGCGACAAGAAAGGTCTGTGGGACATTTCCAGCTGCAACACCAATGATACAATGCAGGATTGAGCGATGATCACGGCCGGTTACTTGTTTTAGCTTTGAAATCCCTTCATCAAATGCTCAATACCCCGTGAGCGTCTAGATGAGTGTGAAACGGAAATCTATCTCAGCAGCTCCAACAACCTTGATGCATCACTGGATGTCGTGATTCCATGCAAACCTAAAAAAATGATGCAGGACCTCCAGGGTGATGAAGTAGCAAGGCTGTGATAAAGGCCATCCTGTCCAGACCAAGTCAATGACACCATTCAAGCCTAACCATTTTGCAGCCTTGAGAAAGCCAATGTGATCATTTGGGGAATACTGTGAACAAGCTGTGTGTATTGCGGCGAGAGTATGATCTGCGGTACAGAGCTCATGCTGATGAGCATTCCCAAACTGCTTGGATGATGCAATAGTAACCAGAGACACTTTGGGACCAGTTCCCGACAAGAGGCTCTCCTCTGGGGTATCTGTGATCCATGCAGCGATCGGCGTGAAGCAATAACGTAGGTTGCCTACTGGATCACTCATCATGATTCCGATCTGAGTGGCTGTCTTGAGAGGAGCTAAGACGATGTTGAGTGCTTCGTGTACCAGCCAATCTTGAAGAAGACTGTGAACACGAGTAGTCTTGTGTGTAAATTTGGCAATGGGGAGCAGAGCAACCAAAAGATAAGCATGGAGGGAAGTCTTGGAGCAGATATGAGCATCAATGTTGGCGAGGCTGATTAAAAGGGGATAGGCCATGTGATTTCCACTCATGACAGATATGTTCATTTTGTTGGATGCCAACATGACCCCAAGTAGAGTAGAACCTTGAGGCAATTCCTCCTAACGGACATGAATACGAGTATATAAGTTAGATAGGAATATTGTCTTACTTGTATTGTTACAGACACTACATTTCTCGATTATATTTCACTACCATTCATTTCCTAATCACTAACACTAGTCCCACTAGTGCACACAAAACACTACCAAAGTGTACCATAGTATTCCTTCACTTGCCAAGACTTACCTTATCTGGTCACATGTCTCCCACACTACTAGTCACATGACCAAGTCACATGATCTTATCTAGGCTGTGCACCTCATGCCACCTCATGGTATACACATTGCATCCTTATGCTTGCCTCTTGACTTTTCTCTTGACTCACTTTCCCTTATCCTCCAATAGCATTAACAGCTCTTATCTAGAGCATCCTCATGGTACCCAGTGACCGTGGTATTAACCTTATTTAGATTCCCACAGCCTTTCCACAGCTTGGCCTGTGCTTGCACTTAGCCCCTATAAGTAGCCCTATGTTTGTAGTACTATTCTCTAGTCTAGTTCTCTTGTTGTTTCCCCTAATCCTTTCTGTTCTTTCCCCTTTATTCTCATTGCTAGCAATCTACTATAGACCCTAGTGGTCTAGTGATTGTACTTGATAACAGAACTACTCATTGCAAGCGCTCTAGGATCTACCAGGCAACCTCTAGAACCTCCTATTGTCCTTGATAGAATATTGGGTCGTTACATGTATCTTCCAAGCACAATCACCACTAAGCCACTCATCATAGATACAACAAATCTTTGTAGCACTTGTCCAAATTTTCCTTCGAGCGAACGAAATGTGTCGCTTGAACTGTGGATGGCTGAGGAGCGCTTGTAAACACTCAATGGGATTGTAGTAGAAGAGGTGGGTCGGTCGTTTGACAGGATGGGAAGGTTTCATTGTTTCGCATACCCATTTTGGACCACCAGGGAGGATTTCTGCATGACAGCGAAGCTCTTTGGCAGTATGGAAAGAAAGGGGGACATTTCTGATCTGTTTAAAGTTAGACATAGCATAGTAACGTTAAGGAAGATACTTACAATACGAAGTTAGAGAAGACTACATCAGCAAACCTACATTTTTTCTGGGTCATTGAAATTAATGACCAGACTGACAGGCCTGAATGGCCTAATCAATAATAGATTGACCTGACTGACTGAACTGATTTGCTGACAAGCTGATAAGCTAATTTATTGAATGGACTGGTTGACTGACTAACTATCTAGCTGACAAATTGACAAACCTGACACAGCTGACTGACTGACCAACTGACTAACTGATGTGACTGACAGAGATGACTAACTGATCAGCTGATGGGCTGATGGGCTGGCTTGGCTAATTGACTGACAACCTGACTGACTGATAGACTGACATGACTGGTTGACTGGTTGACTGACTGACTTATGGGATGACAAGACTGACAAGACTGACCAGATGATTAATTGATTGACTGGCTGGACTGATGGGACTGATATCACTGGTGAATTGACAAGCTGATATGCTGATAGCTCTGAGAATGCTGATAGCAATAAATTACTTATGAATGATAGCACTGATAGCATGCTGTCAGTCAAGTCAGACAGCTCAGCAAGGTCATTGATTTTGATAACTCAGAAAAAATGTAGGTTTGCTGATGTATCGATTGCCACCATGCTAAGGCGAGACCGTAACAGCCACAATGCAAAGGCCCACTCCTCCTTCGATGCCCAAGGAAAGTATAAGTTGTCTTGTTGCTGCGACGCATATTGGTCGTTCCAAAAATCGCTCATGAAGGTTTTGCCACCCAGGAACGCTTCCGCACATCCTTCAAACACCTCCACGAACTGCATCTGCTCTCTTTCAACTTCAATATTTGCTGGCGGATCCCTGGGAGGATGCAGCATGTCACCATTGTCCATCTCAATGTCCTCATCATGCTGAGGTGGCACATCGACATCTGGCGCAGAAGGAGGGTTGTCAGGAAGGGGGATAGAGGGCTCCATTTCAGGAGAGTCCGAGTCATCATTGGGTACCAGGGAATCAAGTTCAAAGAGTGACTTCCCGAAGCACGATCCTGACAGTTGATTGAGGTGTTGAAGAACGTTAGTTACCCCACTGAACTTCTTCCCGCAGTGAGGACACCTGATGTTTTTCTGCTTGCACCTTGATTTCGCTCGAGGCATGGCGCAAATCAATGGCAGCATCCAAGAGAGCTTGGAAAAAGCAGTGCCTCCGCAATTAAGCTTCATGGCTTGGGTGGAAGTTAATCGTCGTTTGCAGCACCAATTATATACTTACTAGTCATATCTCACATGCACATTCCATATCTCACGTGCACATTCCATATATCCCACAACAGCCTATGTCGCAACACAACTCTCAGCTTGCTACATTCAACACTGCCGTGGCTGCCAGATCACACACTGGCTCTCGCCATAGCAAACCCCCAAAGCGACGCAGGGTGGACTCTGAACTGGACCCACCAGGCTCGCACCATCTGGAGCCTTGTGTGATCCAATAACCCCAGTTGTTTGCCGATGCAGCCAAATACAGCGCGCAACTTGAAGGAGTCACACCAGTTGGGACTAACGTCCTACCTGAGTTTTCTGGAGTGTGGGTGAGTTTTAATCATCTAACTGTGATGTTCGTTACTGAAAGTTGTCAGCTCAACAAGACATCTAGTATTCGACACCATACTACCTCCCCCAAGAACAATCAGGAGGCATACCTCCTTCTTGAGGCCGCTCATAGTGATCGAGTCATATCTTCACTCAAGAAAGATCTTGCCTTCAAGATGATCCACCGTAACATTCTCACTCTGCAGCTCAACCGAATCACACTTGAGTGGGTGGAGGCGGACTTGAATGATGCAGATGAACATATCAGATATGTTCGCCTTTCGATTCGAGAGAGTAGATGCTCCATTGCATCTGAATATGTGATGTGAGAGTCTCCTCTGCGGCGATGCACGCAGGGTCCACTGTCCCGTAAGTTTTCTTTTCTTTTTTTTCTTCATTCTTTCTTGGTGCATTCATTACTCACCTTCTCCACATTATGCAGAGTTGAACTCTTCTTTCCCACTTGCGCTCGATGTCACCCTGGACTAATAATTCAATTTTTGTACCACTAATCTCATTACTATATACTACTACATAACTTTACTTACTGTAAAAAGTGTAGGACGAGTGTAGGACTTCAATGCCTTGAACTTCGAGTCTGCTCGGCATATGTAAGGCTTTGACTTTTGTCACGGTGTGCCAATTGTCGCACAGGTGACCAGTGCCAGAGTGGTCTGGCCACGACATTGCCAGGCTGTGATTGGTTATAGTGCCAAGAGTGCCAAGAGTGCCGAGACCTGATTGAAACAACAGAAACGTAAGCGAGGTGCCTGCCAGGGATAGCATGGACCCGAGGCTCCCAGACTGGGCGCTTGGCTAAATGCCCTGAGAAACTGGAAGCTCGGCTAATGAGAAAGGCTGGTTTGCTGATGATGGTTAATTAATTCAGAGGTGTACATCACTGCTCCAAATTGTGTTTGCCCAGTGTCAACAACATCCTGAGAGTGTGGTATAACCACCAGGATTGCCCCTGTAATTTCATAGGTCGAGTTAAATTATTACCTCCCTGGTCACCACATACCTTGGTCAATTAAATCAGAGGTGTACACCACTGCTCCAAATTGTGTTTGCCCAGTGTCTACAACATCATAGGAGTGTGGTATGACCATCAGGGTTGCCCCTGTAAATTCATAGGTCAAGTTAGATTATTGCTCCCCTGGTTACCACACACCTTGGTCAATTCAATCAGAGGTGTACACCACTGCTCCAAATTGTGTTTGCCCAGTGTCTATAACATCATAGGAGTGTGGTATGACCATTAGGGTTGCCCCTGTAAATTCTTTGATCGAGTTAGGTTATTACTCCCCCTGGTCATCACACACCATGGTCAATTAAATCAGGGGTGTACACCACTGCTCCAAATTGTTTCCTCCAATGTCTACAACATCCTGAGAGTGTGGTATGACCATCAGGAATGTCCCTGTAAATTCTTTGGTCAACCTAAATTGCTACTCTCCTCTAGTCACCATATCATATATAACAAATTATTCTGACCACTGTTTCCTTGGAAATTGATACTGGGACATCCCATTGGGTCTATCTACATGCTACAATTTTTATTTGTGTCAAAATCCTGTGTGGCATTTGTAATTATAACTACTCCACACTCTGTATAAAACTGGTCATATTTTCAACTTTGTCTCACAAGGGCCCATTCAAGATCTTTGGCACATATGAGCCTCAGCCTTACCATGATTATCAATCCATACAACGGTTATCTGAAATAGGCCTCCTCTTAATCTTGGGCCATATATTCAAGGAGAGTTTAGGGCCAATTTGATAACTTCGGTCATCTGGGCCCACTCGTTTATGTTGGCCCTTGGGCTCGGCCATTCTCGGGCCCTCTCAATCCTTTCAGTCATCTTATAGATTCTCTGACACTAGACCAACTCCATGGACATTGGCCCTCCCTTGGCTGGGCCATGCTTGGGCCCTCTCAACCCTTTCAATCATCTTATAGGTTCTCTGACACTGGACCCACTCAATTACCTCAGCCTTCCTTGCCTTGGCCATGCTTGGGCCCTCTCCATCATTTCAGTCATCCTATAGATTCTCTGGCCATGGGCCCACTCGATCACATTGGCCCCCCTTGGCTGTGCCATACTTGGGCCCTCTCAACCCTTTCGGTCATCTTATAGATTCTCTGATACTGGGCCCACTTGATTACCTTGGCCTTCCTTGGCTGGGCCATGCTTGGGCCCACTCTATCATTTCGGTCATCCTATAGATTCCCTGGCCATGGGCCCACTTGATTACCTTGGCTGTCCTTGCCTTGGCCATACTTGGGCCTCTCAATCCTTTTGGTTATCAAATAGATTCTCTGTCACTGGGCCCACTTGATTATCTCAGCCCTCCTTGGCTCAGCCATGCTCGGGCCCTCTCAATCTTTTCAGTCATCTTATAAATTCTCTGACACTGGGCCCACTCCATGACATCGGCCCTCCTTGGCTGTGCCATACTTGGGCCCTCTCAACCCTTTCAGTCATCCTAAAGATTCTCTATCACTGGGCCCACTCAATTACCTCAGCCCTCCTTGACTCGGCCATGCTTGGGCCTCTGAATCCTTTCGGTCATCTCATAGATCATCTGACCCTAGGCCCACTCGATAACATTGGCCATGCTTGGGCCCTCCCAATCATTTCAGTCATCTTATAGATCATCTGGCCTTGGGCCCACTCAATCACATTGGTCGTCTTTATCTCAGCCATACCTGTGCCCCTCTCGATGATTTCGGAGATGCTATCTTCTTTTGTCTCAAGGGCCCTATCCTTAAAGTCAATCTATCTTTAACTTTGCCTTGTAAGGGCCCTTTTGAGATCTTCAGCACATGCAAGCCTTGACCTTCCAGGTTCCAGGCCCTTAACATGTGTTTCGGTCCCTACAATTGTTCTCCATACTAGGGCCATACCTGTTGATCTGGGTCCATCATCCAGTGAGAATATAGGGCCGACTCAATACTTCAAGGTACATATAAGCCTTGATCTAACCAGGGCCAAGGAAATAAGTTTGGTTGTCTCTTAGATCATGTAGTCAGGGCCACATTGATTCATTGGGACAAACAAGGCTGGGATCTTATTGGGGCCTTTCTGAGTTTGTCAGTTAATTCACCACCATGTTTCAAGGCCCTGCCAACACCTTCGGCACATGTACATGGTTTTCTACACAAGGCCCTTCCCACACTGTCGGTCCATCCATGTCATTGCCTTTCCCTTGGCCCCTACAATACTCTCGCTCATAGCTGGAAGCATGCCTTTCCTTGGGCCCTCCCACATCTCCCGGCCTATTTCATGGCTTATACACAATGGGCCCATGTTGGGATCGCCCTAGTCCCAGGGGAAAAAATACAGTGGGCTCGCCGAGGACGTGGCCATTGTTTGTACTCTGCTGTAACATGCACACTAATTTACCTAATTCATTTATGTTAGCCAAGATTTGACAGGGAACCTGGCACTTACAGCACCTGACATAACTGTTTGATAACTATAAAGCCTGGACCTAAATGTATTATTACTGTAAGCGCTGTCAATGACTGTACAAGTCTGTGCAGCACCATTCTGATTTGCTGATGTAGGAACTACTGCTGATATTGCATAGAACTAGATTACAGCACTTTGCAAAATGATGCAGAAAATGTGATTGAAAAATCATGCCTCGGGAGCTGCTGGGGGTGGAACAGCGATCACGTCCATGATGCATGATGCCTGTACCTACCACCAACTACTCCTACTCTTTCAACTGACTGAGTCACCGCATTTTCAACACACCATGTTTTCGACCACCTGCGCTATCAATTGGTCCTGTTTGAGGGACCACACTGGACAAATTACTACAAGCAATTTAGCCAGGATCTTTTGCATTTGGTTCTTTGCTGACCTAGAGTTCGAATTCTGGACGCGAATTCCGGAGCGACTTGAAGCTTGATGCTCCACCTTCCGAATTTAGGTATTCCGCCCCTGTTTACAAAAGCAGCAAGAGGCTTTTCCCGCTATCTAGGGACCTCGTGTACAGACTCTTTTGGCCTACCACCTCATGAATGAACAAGAGATTCCAGTTCCACTATACATGATCAGAACTGCTGCTGCAGAACTAGGCTGTTGTGTTTCACTCGCACTTCACACTCAATTGGGGGATAGGGCAAGGCTTCAGAATGAGTGAACCCATTGCCAACGCCTCTTATCGCTTGTTTCTCAGATAAGAGGCTAGTGTTACGACTTTCTCTTTCTTCTTCACTCACCTTGTACACAAGTACTACGGACACTATTTCACTTTCCGCGATGACTTTCCCTTATCTCCAGTTCCTTATCATCGGTGTTCCGACGATACTCCACTTGCTTAGTCATCACATACCTTCCTTCACATTCTATCTCTTTCTCTTGCATTCCATGCTTGCCCTGAACTTCTCCTCCATGTAGTATATAACCCTTCGCTTATCGCTCCATGTACTTTCTTCACTCTTGAGCTCCTTTGTATACCTTGTACAATCTATCGCTCTTGTGGTCACCCTTAGACCCCTTGAACCCTTGACCCCGTTGGTATCAGCCCAACACCTTGAACCTCGTGTGGATGCCCCCACAAGCTCCTAGATTCTTGTAGTCTTTGTTCTACTCCGAAGGACGTTACTTCTATAAGCCCTTGTTGTGCTTTTGACTCAACGCTCTCCTTGTTCCTGCTTAACAAAGGCTACGCTCGTACCTACCCGGTCCAAGCGTAACAGCTAGTACCAACTCATGTGACTGTGATATCCTTTATTACTAGCATTCTGCTTACTAGCACGCAAATGTATTCACACCCGAGGAATGTGGTACAATTGAATCTAACCTGCACCTTATGATTCAGCATCTCGATGCTTTAGCCACCTTGTCATCAGATCCCCCTGATGTGCTGCCACTTGAAACGACCCATTGTGTAGCCACAGGAAGATGGAACAGTGACACGTTTTTACGCCTCCTCTACTGCGCCCACATCTGATCTACCTGACAATGAACTTGATGAGATCATGCAACAAATCCTCCAATCCTTTCCATTTTTTGGTCGCAGGATGATCCAAGGGCATTTTCGTTACCTTGGTCACAGAGTCACTCGGAGCCGCATACTGGAGTCATATACTCAGGTACATGGTGCTCCTATGCGCCACTGAAGCCGTTGGCTGCAGAACAAACTCATCAGTGTCCAGAATGACCAGAGAACCATCAAATGACTTACCTAAGCCACCAGAGCTGCCCGACAAACCCACAAAACGAGAGAACAAAACCCCGAGTGTCGAGCTCAAGGGGGATATAAAAGAGACTACGAGCTGCGAAGACGAGCTCACCGGAGCTGAAATGAACACTTCTGGACTGTCCAAGGGTGACGAGGATCCTAAGAACCGACCTAAGATGGCGTGGAACACGTCAAAGCATCAAGGCGAACACTTGGAGCAGGGGAAGGAGGAATACCCGCCTAGGAGGATTCCAGATGAACTTGACGAACTGTATGATGAAACGGTCATACCAAGCAGTGTCCACAGCAACCAGGAAGGTCCTCAGAAGCGACAGGAATGAATGCTTCGACGAGACGAGCGCGCCATATCGAGATAGAAGACCGGGAGGCCATATGGGTGAGCAGGAGCTGTCAAGATTCGTTGAGGGCGGTTGGAAGCGCCAAAGCGTTGGGAATGGTGTTGGATACGACTGGATACAATGCTGGATGGACAGCGCAACAGGCGGTGCCTGCTGCGACTAGAAACAAGTCAAATGGAACCACTAGCTGGAGATCAAGCGAATCAGCATGGTCAGTGCAAGCGCAAGACGGACAGCGTACCTAGACCATCCAAACTACCTGCCACATACTCAGGCTATCCCAGATCGCATACAGATTATGTAACCCGCCCCGTCGTGGACAACTCGAAACGAACCTGGAAGTGACACCCACAAGTCATACAGTCGTGTTGAGGCCATTGGATGTGCTGGATACATTGAATATTGTCTACAAGCGATCCTGAGGCAAAGGTGAAGGTACTGGAGTCGATCAAGGAAGGGTAGGTGGAACTTGAATGCTTGATTATATACACAGGCACCTCCTATTTAGGAAGGTGGAGCATCCGGGACGAGCGACCAAAGCAAGAAGTTGAAGAACCAAGCTTCAAGGGTCAAAATCAAAGAATCTGTACAGTTCCAACTTCAAAACGGGACAAAACAAACTCAATAAATTTGTCCAATATGGTCCCTCATAGTCCTGCTTCCAACCTGGTCTGTTTCCAACCAGCTATAGTTTCAGCCCACCACACTTTTGACTGACTATTTTTTTGGTTGGCCAGATTTTTGACCACTGTACTCTCGAATCTCAACCTGCCAGAATGTCTTTGACTCACAAGACTTTCCTTTGGAGCAACTTGAATATACCATGTACTTAGACTTGTATATACTATGTAACCTAATTTTTGAGAATTAGTAATAGGCCAATAAAATCAAAGGTCCAATGGTCATGTGTAACTCAACTGCAATAAGGCATTGGGAGTGTCAAAATCAATGGAATTCATTGCTACTTGTGAGGATACAGGACTGATAGATATGGTAATGGTCAAACACCCTAACAGCCCTTGACAGCACTTCGTGCAACGTCTCATGGCAGGACAAAGATGTGATTGTTTAATCGTGTTTTCCACATCATTTTGCAAAGTGCTGTAAGAGAAAATACAGGCAAGAGAAGCAACACTATATATATGGTAGACCCTTGGTCAATGCAAGAGATGGAAAAGGAAACCAAGGAGTGAATCCTGAAGGCACTCTATTCCATACAGTAGAGTTTAAGTATGGTGCACAGCACTGTTGCAAAAACTATTTCAGCCATCAGAGAAATGTGAAGAAAAGGTGATGGCCAATGGAAGAGTGAAATGAATCTAAATATAAAGCGGATCAGGGGGGCCGTGTGAGCTAATGAGGAATTCAATTGAAGAATAAGATCTAAATAGCCAGAGGATAACTCTGGTATGAATACAACTCCTCGAGTGAGCAAGGCGAGAAACAAGTGAACCTAAAGCAAAGAAAAGTGTAGCCCCCTTACTAAAGCATAACAGTTGGTTTCATGGCCAAATGAGTCACCTACCACAAATGTTTAGCAGTATAACTTGTCTTATATAGCTTATTATGAAATTAGGGTAATAATTTTAGGTTTCTATTTGACCACAGTTCAGTTGACATAACCATTCAAAAAAAGCCAGTGAGCACGGTAGATTTTTCTTGCAAAATGTGTTTCTTAGATGTAAACTCTAACAACCTAGTATTGTATACTAGGAGTTTTGCTATCATCTCAATGTTCCTCACTAACATCTAACTAGTGTTTCACTACTGAAATGACTAACCTGTCTTGGCAAAGTCAAGATTAAGGTCTAGTCAGAATTAGCCTGCATGTATGGTACAAAATGAGACTGAGGCACACAATCCAATGTAACCTAGAAATGTATTATGGTGAACATTGTGCTGAAACTAATCACAATTTTGGTATATTTTGTCTTATATAGTTTGACATACCTAACTCTGATATATTGGTATATGTTGTGGTGGTTTATAGTGAATGCACATAACCTAACATATGAGAAATTGTGTTCCATGTCATGTAATATGGCTATGATACATTGGTAGATGTCATTGTGGTTTGAGTGAATACACATACCATAAAACCTAAGAAATGTGTTTTAGATGTTATAATATATGACCCGGGATTGACAGTGACTACACATATCAGATAGCATGGGAAATATGTTTCAGGTGTTGTAATATACATTATGGTGGAATGCAGTGAATGCACATATCAGAAAACATGGGAAATGTGTTTTAGTGTAGTAATATACATTGTGGTAGTGTGCAGTAAATGCACATAGCATGAAACCTAAGAAAAGTGTTTCAGGTGTTGTAATATACATTATGGTGGTGTGCAGTGAATGCACATATCAGAAAGCATAGGAAATGTGTTCTAGGTGTTGTAATTGCAGTAAGGGCACATATCATAATACATGAGAAATGTGTTTTAGGTCATATGACACACACAAATAACCCTCCTCTACCCCTTACCCAATTACAAAAAACTTCCTCAATGGCCAGTCATGGATTTTTCTTGTTTTAAAATCAGAAGAGGAGCCGTTGGACCAGGGGGGAAAGGGAGAAAACCGATGGGTTTTCTTTCAATCGGCCCCTGAACTGCTTAGCAAACAGGTTCTTGAGTCCTCGACTGGATCTGTCAAAGTTTCTGAATGCCTTGCGCTCATCCTTGAATGGGTAAGTTTACTGCAGGTGGTACATACCCGCGTCCTAATGATCTTCAGTTACAACCTTCCACCACAAGTTTATGTGATTACGGGGAAGCGATATCTTTGTAAATTGATCACGTTACGTTGCGAGCAATGCTACCACTTCGTGCGATTCCGGAACGACCTCTACAACCTTTTGCCTGCGCTGACCATTTCGTAAGCAACGGGTGATACCGATCCAAGATAAGGCTTCAGCAATGCGATCATCATTCTGACGTGCTGTCGAGCAACTTTCCAACGGCAACCGCTTTCAAGAGAACCCGTGCCAGTCTTACCATTACCAGGGTGCTTCCGCATTTTCCTAGGGCCAGGGGAGGAGGGGTTTCCTTTCGGGTTTGCAGCCTTCCGAGTCCGGAAGCCCCCGGAAAGGTTTAGCGCACACCACAAAATATTCTTCGTGGGGGTGAAGGTAGCCATTTTCCAAGAGAGAATGAACCAATACAAACAAATACTCCCCGTCAGCTACTACCGCCGTAGCGTCTGCCCTGACTTAGACGCCCCGCTTCGCAAGAGGGCGATTCCGTCCCCATCAGAACCACGGCACCCGCCCGCATCTAAATATTATTGGCTCGGAAGCTTGCCCGTCGCCCTTCCAAAATTTCCACCTTCAAGAGTTTCAGCTCGGTCCCGTACACCAAGTTTGAGGTCGCCTTTTCTGGCGACCTGTATCAACCAGCGGGTGTCTTGACGTTGGTCCTTGTGAATCTATGGTTTATGTTTGCATGTAAGTCTAATTACGCGTGATGATAGTGTGGACAGCAGCTATATGCAGGTAGGGCAACACCGAATGGTTTAATACAGCTTACTTATATACATCTAGTTATGGAGGTTACTAACAAACATTAGGTATGTCAGTCACATTTGGTATGAGGGGTAAGTAAGTAATGCAGTCAGCCAGCATACATGCTGCTTGTACTACCTCAGAATTGACTGGCAATGAGAGCTCCAAGCGCATGAGATGCCATAGTGCAAGTTGAGATCCAGATGTATCCGTCAGAAAGGCTGGGATTTCCCTCATCAACCTGACATCAGACTTGTGGTTGGGCTGACCCTCCAACAACTGCAGAAAGTATAGGATGTGGTGATCCAACAGTAACCCAGCCTCCTTCCGGAAGTCATCTGGAAGACGTGCGGCTAGTTCAAGCCCCGTGGTAATGTTTGGTGCTTGGTTAACATTGGACTTGAGTGTAGAAAGACAAACACAACGTCAAGGTTGAAAGTTGTTTTACTCACCCCTGGAATTCCTGAGATTTGGCTTGGATTAGACTCTGGAGATAGGGGTTTGTGAGAAGAAGCCATAGAACTGTCGTTTGAGGCCGATATTTGCTGGCAACACTTCCTCCAGTTGGCAAGAAGTCCAAAGACGTGGGAGTTGTCGGACTCCAAATGTTTCCACAGGGCAGGGTTCCCCTAACCAGCCTTCCCGCGCTGGAGACCTACCTGGATAAACACAACGGCTCGTGCTAACACTCAGGCGCCACAGGTTTGAGGATCGGACTCGTCAAACGACATTTTTCGAGCAGGGTAAGTACCATTGGTCTTGACGGCTTAGGTATGTGGCTCTTTGTGCATTCGTTTTGCTTGGATTGCCCTCAGCTAAAGTCCAGACTGGTTCCGTGAATTCACCCTTTCCGCTCTGTAACAGGTGGCGCCCTCGTCGTCCCATCGGTCCATCGCCAACATCTCCATTCCAAACTCTCGTGCTCAAAGTTCAACGGTCTTTGCGGGTGCGATCTCTGCAGAGTATGTGTCCTGCCCACCCCTCGATCTGCTGAACACAACTTCCCGGCTAGCATCGTGCGTACCAGAGCTTACATGCACGAACGCTGTGTATGAAAAACTACAACTGTAAACTACCGCATCAATCTACATGTCCGAAGGGTTCGCCACGCCTGTAGTGAGTATATCATGATATCCTTCCTTTTGCTGGTGCTGGATGCCGCAGACACAGGCACGTTACTTCCAACTTGAATGCCTCAAATGCTGCACCGTGCACTGCTCCATAGTCACTCAGCGAATACAACCACAATACGAATCAACGATGACAACTTGGACAAAGTTTAAGTATCCACCTTGTTCAACAGAGTCGTCAAACCCATGTTGGATGACTCGGCCTTCTCGGTATGTGCTGTATTGTCGCTGGAATTCACGCTCATCCATCTACCTCGAACTGTTCCTATCACGCATTTTTACACGTCAGTCGACCAAATTCATGCGACAAGTGCCGTGCGTCGTCGGGTTTGAGCGACCCGTCGTTGTTAGTCCAAGTACTTCCTCGAGTATGCCGACAGAAGATTGAGTGAGGGTGGTGCATGCCGAAGGTGAATTTCCAACTATCTCAATTCGGGAGGTACTCCTTGAATGAGGTTCTGGCCGTTGGAGGGCAGTCAAGGGACAACAAGGGGGCGCAGACCATCACTAGGAGGTGATGTCATCTGGAGGCGTCCGTGATGAACAGTCATCAATTAAACGATACGCACTTAGTAGAATGGTAAACGTATCTAAGATAATAGCGCTAGAACCTATGCGTTTGCTCGTGTCCCACCGCTCTCCGTTCCGAGCCGGAACAGGCCGGAAGCGCTTCTGCCCCACACGTACAGGGGATGAAATCTATATACGTGCACGCGTATCGATTCATTCAAGAAATACGATACTAAGGATACACCGGCAGTGTATGTACAAAGAAACCGTAGGATGACAAAACTGTGCAGCTTCAAGGACCTGACGACAATTTGAGGCTCATTTGAGCTACGGTGGCCTGGAGTGCGCTGACGGACGACAAAAGTTGCGCCTTCTCCTGTTCGTGAACGACAAGCTTCGTCGCAAGCTTCTTCATCTGCTCCTTGACCTCCGAGATTTCCTGTTGCTGCTTCGCAACAGTGTCTTGCAGAGGGTTGGGCTGGGACGCGGCCGCTTTTCCTCGTGGGCGCCGGATGGAAAATACACCTGGCGTTCTTCGTTAGCCTATAGAACGCCGACGTAGTAAGACTTACCTGTGATGTAACAGCGCGTCTTTTGTGAAGCACACCTCGTACAGGCACGCTTTTCGTTTTGGGAAGCTGAGGTCGACTGATCGACCGCTGGCCACACGCAGTCGAAACCGCGAGACCGACAGGCCTCACAAACCTGCAAAGGTAGTAAGTAACGGCCCGCTGCGAGTTAGAAGAACCCAAGATCTGGAGCCCACCTTGGATCCTTCCGGCTCTTCCGAAGCCACCCCAGGATTCGGCGTGGCTGCCCTGGCTTTACCTTTGGGGTTGGAACGTTTTGACGGACCGGGACTGGGAACGTCACCACCGTCGTCGTCATCATCGCTGACGACGATCTTTCGCGAACGACGTTTGGTCCTTTTACCACGGCGTCGGGGCTCTTCTTCTTCTTCTTCTTCTGCCGGGCGTTTCTTGCCAGTCGAAACAACCTCCGGAATTCTGCTGCTTCCTCCCCCCGCGGTAGTCTTCTCACCTTGACCTGCCTGGGAAGGGCCATCGTTTTTGTGGCGTTGAAGTGCTATGACCTTTCCTGAGCATCCCCACGAATACTATCGGGTAGCTTCCTTACCGCACTTTTTCTTTAGCTTCGTTAAGTTCAACTTCAAGCTGGCTGCGTCTGGCTCGTTGGGTACACTCGTATCGGATGCTCGAGATGGCTGCGGAGGGGGAGATGGATCTTTCAAACTCACTAGACAATAATAAGTTTTATGCGTGTGCAATAAAGCACAGAGAGAAAACTCACCAGAAGGTGGGGGGCTTTCCCACCACCGATCCAGTTCTCCCAGCTCCGGAAGGGGTAGGGGAAGGGTGACGTATTCTGGCGCTGTGGCAGCGAGGTCTTCCGCACGCAGGTCTTCGAAATGGAGGACGTCCACGTTTAATCGACTGCTGTAGTACCTTGAAAGCATCCCTCGCAGGCTTCCGAGCAGCGCGGGGTGTGGCGAGTTCATGCTAGGCGGCTCGACAGACAGCTGAAAGGCAAACGGCTCAGTGTGTTTCTAGGAAGCACCGGGTATGCCTGAGAACACTTACCAGTTCTCGTTCGATGCCGACCCTCATCCACGAAACCCAAGCGTGCCTCGGCCCCACGAGTCGAGGGATCGTTGCGAGTGCAGCCTGTATGCGAACAGACACACGGAATGCGTGGTCATCCACATTTTCCGGCGTGCTCATTGCGAAGGCGAAAATAGTTGAGGTTGTACCGTTGGATGAAGCACGGCGCGCGACCAGGACTTGCGGGATTGCGGGACGTGGGCCTTCGCCCGCTTGCCTTGTCTCTGTATTACGTAAACATTTCTAACCGACCGCTCCCATTGTTTCATTGTTTATGTAATGTGTGGAGGTCCACCGCAGCTTCAAGTCTTAGCCACCGCGTTTGTCCCAGCCCCCGTTCCCTACACCGATCGTCATCACACACGCCATGGCTTCATTCACCGTCCCCGAGCCTCGCAAGATCATCACCTCGGTGAACGAATACCTTATACACAACGAGAAAACGATGAGCGCGGAAGGCATCGAACGGCTTCAATGCTGGTCGACTCCGTCAAGTATTTGTAGTGTACCGCGGTGTATAAAGAGCGATCAACCAATAGCCGTAGTTTCTGTTTGCGCACCTCGGGTATTCCGATCTCGGAAACACGGAAAGGTGAACGGGGACTTAGAATCCTCAGACCTAAGAATGGCTGGAACAATTTGTGTTCAGCATGGCTTTTGGAAATGCTCCCCCTTGAAGGCAGGCAGTTACGGGGGAAAGCGTAGCAATTCCGTCAGAGCTTCGCTGAGCCTAAGCTATTTCTTGGTATCTATTGTTCCCTGCACGTATCTATCCGCAGTATAATAATTGTATCCCCATTCTTGAAGACCCTGAGGAGAAGGAGGAGGGATCCACCACCACCTTCTCCTCAGGGTCTTCAACAAGTTCGAGGGACCTTGATCCAGCTACCGATACTTCCGACCTTTCCGAGATCCTTTCTCAGAAATCCCCGCAGCTATTGAAGCCAACCCAGACGGGTGAGAAGGCTGCTGTAGGCCGTTTAGCCTCACCTGGCCTTCCACGCAGGGCTGCACTTCACTGCTCCATCCCGGAGTCCCGAAAGGCTGGAAATGCTATCGGAAAGGCCCGGAAGTCTGGGTACGCCGGGTAGCCCTTGGCTCAAGGTCCCAGAAACCAACCCAGCTTTGCATCCCATAGTATACTTCTGGTTTCTAGTACAATGTACATATCATCACTGAAAGCTCTCTCTGAATTCCCTGTTCTCCATCGCCTGGCGCCATTGCGAGTCCAGGAGTCCTGCATTCTCGAATATCGTGCGACCAGTTTCCTTGCTGAATGTGACCTTGAAAGTCTTCCACATACCCTGTCGCCGTCTATGAAGTACATGTTGCAGGTTAACATGAGCATCTCTACAATTCAGAGTTCGAGTACTTACTCGGTCCTCTCGAAATGGCCGCGAATCTCGATTGCGTCCATATTTGCATACTTTCCCGCCCATTCCTTTACCTGATCATCTTCTGGCATTTCTTCCTGGAGCTTCTGCACCACGGTTTGCAGATTCTGATGAATATCCGATATTGCAGCATCGACGTTGACGTTGTGGATGAATGGGAGGCTTGAGGGACACCGTTCAACCGTACTGTGACCCCGGTGGCCCCGAATAACCATCGTTGCAATTCTTGGGTAGGGCTGGCGACACATGGGACACCTTGTCTTGGATAGACCGAGCCCATCTCGGTGGCGAGGTGCCTTCAATGCTTCTTGTAGCCATGTCCTGATCCCGCATTCAGCGCACACCGTGTGTCCACAACGCGTCGTCAACGGAACCTCCCTTTCCGAGTTTTAGCTGGCAAGGCTTGCACAGAAAAGCCAGCACTTACATGACGCTGAAGCAGCTAAGGGGCGTGTTCCGTCAGCCCCGAAACTGCACTCCAGGGAAAGCGTGGGGACTCACACGACACACTCGTACAAATCCTTCAGCATCCGAATCATTTCTTCGACCCTGCCTACCAACCGGAAATTTTCTTGGGTCAGCCGTAGACCCTCCCCAGTTTGAGCCGCGTCCTTCTGTTTCATCAGCACGACATTTTCTGCCTCTGAGTCCCTCGGGCGTTTCTCTGCCGCAATCCTCATCCACTGCGCTCGTTCCTCTCGACCCAATGCTTCGTCGCGCGCTGCCTCCGCCCGAAACATGCGTTCTTCTAAGTTGTCCGAGTGTTCCCGCCACATCCGGACCTCCATCAGTCAGTACCCATCTCTCCTCTCCAACTGGACCTCTCGAGCACTCTTTTGTTCGGGTAGGTCTTGCGTGCTAGTTGCTGCATCTGTGTACCTACTCCCTCGCTTTTCCGAGGCCAACACGTGCGACTCGTGGGCTCCCAATTCTTCCAAAGACTCGGGTGGCCGAAATACAGGGCAGCGCTAAAGGCAGTGTCAGACGGGAATTAACCTTAGCTTGAGGAACATATATTCCTACCGCATCTGCCTCATCCCTTCTCAAGGCATCGGAACCGTCCGGCTGGTTGAATCCTTCCGAAGTTGTGGAAAAGACCGTAGGCAGGGCGTGAACGTTAAATTCCTGGGGATCAAATGTATTTTGAAAGTGGGCGATCAGTGATTGGATTGTCTTGAAAGTACATGAAAGCCGCTCCTGGAAATCTAGAGTTGGGCTCCAGAATGGTATCCCACCGCCTGTGAAGTCCAAGATAGATGGTAGGCCTTCAGGATGGCGCACCCCAGATTCCACATCGGCAACCGTCAGGTTCTTCCAACCGCTGGGATTATACAACTCGAAGCTGATTGTCGAAAGTTGGTACGCAAAGTGCCCCACCGCAGGCCGTGAAGGT
The DNA here is from genome assembly GCA_018397855.1 of Boletus reticuloceps. Taxonomy (NCBI): domain Eukaryota; kingdom Fungi; phylum Basidiomycota; class Agaricomycetes; order Boletales; family Boletaceae; genus Boletus; species Boletus reticuloceps. The sequence goes on from JAGFBS010000054.1 coordinate 102,015, forward strand.
CGTGTGCCACCGTGCAAAACGTATAGAACGGATGCCCCCCCTCCAATGTCAGGGATATCCACTGAGAGTCCTTGTCCTTGGAGACCTCCTTGAAAAAGCTGAGCCATTGGTTGCCTATGGGTCGAAGTATGAAATGCGTTTGCGTCAAGTCTGATCTCGGACCTTTTAGACCCTTTAAGGTTTGGCGTGAAACTGGCCCAAAAGAGTACCATTGGTGTCAGCGCTGCGTATTATTCTATCCGTCGACTGCAACCTCGGTGGACCCTCTCGTAAGCGCTTTCGCATCAGCTACTGGCCGTAACCACGTGGCCCACCTTCCACCACCTCTCACCACCCACGTCACAGACCCATCGCCCGTCAGGCGTGCGCTTTCGCCTACCATCTATGGACATGCATACGAGCGTACGCATGTGGACTCACTATCTACGTGTGTACGCGCGCTCGTGTGCATGTGAAAGCGAGGTTGGGTGGGCGAGAGCACTGACGCGAGAGGTAACGAATGAATGAGAGGCGGGGCAACCGCTCACCCGATAAGCTCTTATTTGGTACGCTTTGGCAAGCCGCCCATTTTCACACGCCACTTTTGGCCTTGCTTCCCTTCCCTAAGGGCTTTGTTCCTGGCACTACCCCGCTCCCCACAAAAATCGATTATTGAGGCCCTGAGCTGCACCTACCCAGGAGGCAACGTGCTCATACTCTGGATCCTCTTTAGCGATGCGGTTTCTGGGCCTTCTTTTGATTTCGAAGTCCATACCCACAAACTCCAAGGCGCCTACTCAGGAAGCAATGCGCTGAAGGGTTTGCGTGCGTTGGGCTGGTTTTCTTGGAGCTATACCCTGCACCCCAGCGCAACCAAGGCCTCGAGCTGCACCTTCCCAGGAGGCAACGTGCCCATACTCTGAGGCTTTTTGAGCTTGGTGGGACTACGTTCCTGGCAGCTTCTTCCAGGGTCTACACCCACCTACGGCAAAACCCCTACTCAGGAAGCCGAGCGTTGAAGGGTTTTGGTGTGCTGGATAGATTTTTCTCAGCCGCTAGTTGGTCGAACTTCTCCTGCGTTTTCACCGCACGTCGCCCTGTTACAAGCCTACGTGATATCAAACAGGAAAAGCGTTTTCTGAGATTTGTTGCCACCGCCGGCATGCGCTTGCTGACCAGGGTTGAAATTGATCTTCTTTCTAATGCACGCCCTGTGTTGACCCATTGAAAAATAGTTCACAGAAAAAAAAAGGTCCTAGAGATCTGCTCAGCTCAATAGGCGTGTTGCTAGATCTTGGGGCTGACGGGCACTTTTACGCATCGGAAGGATTCCAACGGGGCGTCGACACCACCCTCGCAAGACAGCCCACCTGCCCAGGTCGAGTATACTGCTCACCATCGCCGGAGGGGAAGCGCCGTCGACGCACATTCGTGGCATCTATAATTGTTAATCAGGTTAGTAGGGCCGTTGGGCGAGGGCGTTCGTGTGTAGAATTCCGGCCGAATCCGACGGGGTGCTGGTTTGCGGTGGATTCTCACTCGCCGCCATGCCACGCTCACCCATCCCCTGTGCACCGCGGTGTTTCCTCTGAAGTCGTACATCCAGTCACTTTATACCCGTCTGGACCTAATCTCCACGCGTTTTGCTCGGCTTGTTACGCTCTCATCCGATGTGCTCTTGCGTTATCTTTGCTTTGGCTTAACCATACGCCCCTGTCAAAACGTGGTGCAAATTCACCTTGATGACCCTGGGGACGTTGTCGTTGCTCGCCAACGCTTGCGGCAACATGATGCTCGTGTGCAACGAGCTGCGTGTATGGAGGAGTCCGCGTGCGCGGTGCGCGGGTGGGGCTTTCCATTGTCAACTTGTCGTTGGTGCCACCCACATCGTAGATGTTGTCCGTTCTGCGTAACGACTGTCTCCCAGACACCGTTCTCTGATATCTCAATTGAGATCTATGCAAGGGCGATTCTTTGTCCTGAGGGAATTCCATCACGTTGGTCTTTGGGGGCTATACGGATGTGTTCTGGCTGTCGGTGATCGTTGCAGGCACATCTGTGCCAACCCAGGTTTGCGCTGGCTAACTTCTTGTATGCAGGAACGGCTTCCCGGCGAAGTTTTACAGGCATTTAACACAGCTGGTAGCGATGACGTTGATTGGGTGCAACTGCAGGATGATATATCGTGATGGACAATGTGGCGTATACACTCAGCGATCACTCACCACGTAGTCGCAAGTCGATAAAGGCTCATGTGCTTGCCGGTGCATATGCGTTGGACTGGTACAGAGTTCCGCAGCGATTCGCATCCGGGTCTGCTGTCGCATCTTTTCCCACATCTGGATCCATGGGGAATTGGCAGGTTCCAGTGCCATCGGTGGCCCGGGAGAGCGCGCGGGGCTGGAGGCCAGGGTGCGGTGTGACGCTCGCGCTCCTGGGCCAAATCTGACTAGGTTGGACCCCTCCAGACCTTGCTGGATTCGGCCAGAAATCCCAACTCCCGAACTTTTTGCTTTTTTCTGCTCAGGCGTCACCTCAAGACTGTCCTGGAAGAACTCGATCTGAGGTACACGCTACCTATACAACTGACCTTCGAATACAGTGGAACCGAGGTGCCAATCTCTCGCCCTTGTCAAGAAGCAAATGTATGGCACTTTCTCTGTGCACTATTCCTTGAAGAAATCAACGATATGGAACACATGCCGCGCGGCGTATTTACAGAGCCTGTTTTCTGCTTTCCATGGTGTTCGCGATATGCTGAGGACGGATCCCCATAGAGCAATGGGTACTACGAGTTAGGTTACTTAGGTACCGATTGCTGATGATGGACAACGCTGGTATGTGAACACGCTACAAGACACGGGGATGAGGAGTGTCGCAGATCTCCCAGAGTAACAGAAGACAATCCCGCTACTTTTAAGACACCTCCGACCAGATATAAACTACCAGCGAGGGGTCCATGCATAAGTCTTGCGGCCCAATGCTCCGATTGTACCTCATGTGACCCAGCTACTTTTAGGTAGTCAGCCCTGTGTGCTTAGCGCTGGTAAGTGAGGTCAAATCCATGTAAGACACGGAGGGCGGGCACTGTGCGTATCAGCAGGTTCTACTGCATTCAAATTACGTCGCTGCAGGCATTGATGAACGGGTACTTGCTCAAATATGCCAACGTTGGGACTGGCAAACCATCGAATGCAACGTTTGAGGCTTTCTTCGGCGGTGGAGGACGGGAATAGATGATGGAAGAATGGGAGAATGTGCGCACCATCAAGATACCAAGTTGTCTCCGAGTTGTGAGGGTCCAATATCGTCTGACAGTGCCCAGGCTACTTGGTATTCTCCAGGCCAGCAGCGAAGTCTCCAGGTATCGGGTCCGGATACAACGACTCAAGCTTTCCGGTAAGGAAATTGCGTGCTAGTTCTACAGCACGGCTTGCGTTCGACCGCCAGCATCTACTCGCAAGACCTACCGGAAAGTAGGGAAAGGAATATGGCACGCCCAATTTGATATCCTTCAAGGCAAAGAACTCCTTCACGACCCTGAGTTCAGATTCCTGTGGGCATTTAGCAACAATTCAAATGACAGTGTTGCAATGAACTTCGACATTCGTAGCAGTTTCTCTGTGGGTCGGTAGATGGGTCACGTTGTTCAGCAGTGAATGCGGGAACGTCTTTCTTGTAAATTCCAGCTTTCTGTCTCGCAATGGCTTCGATGGTACCCAGAACTGCGACGCGGTTCATTCCGGGAACAGCGATTCCAGTCACGACTGGTTTCGGAACGACATTTGTGTTGTCGCCTCCTCCACCAATACCAACTTCCGAATAGTTGCATCGACCTTGAGATCCTTGAATGCAGCTACCAGAGTCAGGTATCGAAATTTGTTAGGTAACCTCTCATGCCCCCTTTGAGGGCGTTGAATAAACGTTGCTGCTGTAGTTACCCTGAATCTTGGCTGCTTGCCCATTATGGAAAGGCTATTCTCCAAGGCCCTATCCGGGCCAAAAGCAATGAACGACAAGGCGACCTGATGATTGTTGCTTGCCGATTCTGACAGATGTCAAGCAACTCGGTATATAGAACCACATATGCTCAGGATCTTACCCTCACCGCATGGTACGAACTGATTGCGCCGCTCGTCGACATCGGTCCGTACCCTCTGCGCTCAGCCTCGATATACCCTTAACTCTATCGCGAACCACGCCATGTGGCCAGTTGATGATCATGTATCACTCATTCCGCATGTCTGCATCAAGGGTGGACCACGTGAGTCGACCGTTGGACGGCTTGAAGCCAATCTCACCTGTAAACATAGTGGTCGATTGATTGAATGCATTTCGTATGATAGATCAGCGACAACTCACGCAGCATCTCAAGAAGTTTTTGTTTTAATTTATCGATCTTGCAGATCCGTTTTGGATCACCGTTGGGTGTGGAACGAAAGCCTGGCGTTGAAGGTTCGGTTCCGAAAGTGTGCCGGTAGCAGATTGATCAGAGTAGGCTAAACGCCCCACTCCGTCAGAGCAATTCCGCTCGCAAGAGAGATCGTGATGCTTCAGGGACGATAAAGAAACGTACTGACGTCGAGTTATGTTCCGCATCCGCCAAGCTTTCCATTCCACTCCACGAAAGTGAAGTATTCTGTACACCGTAGGGCAACCTTGAAGGGATGAGGTCATGAGAGACACGAAGTCCTGTTGATGTCGCGAGTTCGACCTGCAGTACAGGTTAATGGTTTCACGTAGACATAGGTATGAACGTTCGTACCAATTTACGTAGCCGTATGTTGAATATGCGCCGACGTTCGTCGAGCCCAAGAAGAAAACTTTGCCACCGTTCTCTGAACGTGGCTAATATATATTGGAAATCGGGCCGTGATATTGATGACGCAGGGGAATCACCGTCCGGAATATGTAGCGAACCCAAGCTATAAGCTCCTGCTTGTATCCAGGTTGGCAGCTTAACAGCAGGGACCATCATCGGTATAAGGCACCGCGCTTTGTAAGCTCAGGCTAAATCCTGGTTGCCATGAACACGCCTGAGTTCGTCAAGGTCAACACGAATGCGTTAATTGCTAGTGGTCGTATACAGGCAGCATTGAAAATTATCCCCCATATCACTGGGCCGAAGGAAGTATGGGGCCCCTGGATGCGGGATAACTTGCAACTGGAGCTGGTAAGCAAAGTATCCGTGGTAATTCGCAATAGCGAAGGGGGATATAATGCAGATGCTCTTTCTAGGAAGATCTTGATGCTCTCAATCCAAGCTATCCACGTACAAGGCTCCTTGGAAGCCTCGCCAGGATGATGTTAGTTCACTACAGTACTAGGATGGATCTCAACACACTCCGATTCGACCAAGTACGTTCAGACGATCCCGCGATAACTGGTCCAGATTACGTGGACATACCTGTAGAAGTGCTTCCTGGCCCACAGGGAGGTAACTTCTGGTGGGAAAGCCTTCCTCCATCAAGTGAGCTTTATTTCATCTTCCACTTTTCATTTCCTACCTTTGAACTTCCGTCTTTTGGCCTCTAGTTACTTTGGCAGTTCCAAGGCCACCCGCACATAATTTCAGCGATGTTTCCATAGAAAAATGTGAGCATATCCATTTCCTGTATTATTCACGTCATTGTTAATGGAGTATGCATATAGCCTTCAAACCCTTAAAGGGAGACTCTGTTTCCTCCCCTTCCACACAACATTCCCAGATTCCCAAGCCTACCACGTCAAACAATGAATGTGAGGATTCACGACTTGTCCGGAATGTACCATTCATTCCTGGAGTCACAACAGCCCCCAAGTCCACGATGGTTACTTTGTCTCCCAAGGACTGTCCTGTCAAGCATCGCGATGCCTCCAGGTCCCAGAGAGCTGCCTTTAGACCCAGAGATAAAAAGCACGTCCTAGCACCAAACGGGTCGGAACACCGAATAAAGAAAAGGAGACTCCCCCCAAAGCCTACTCGATTCTTGAATGATAATGGCCGTGATGTTGACAGTGACGGATATGGCAAGGTTTGGCCTCCTGTCCTCACTCGTTGTGATGCATGCAGATCCCGCAGCTCAGCATGTGTGTGGTCTCAGGGTCCTGGTGCATGCACGGAGTGTGTCTCAGCCCAAACCGGATGCACGATCGCGGGTGGGTCAGGTTCTATGACATATCATAATCCACTGGCTAAGGAAATCAGGAGTGTTACCGGTTTGTTCTGCTTGGGAAGAAAGCGATTCATCCCAGCATTTCGTGACACAAGATAACGTGGCAGCCCTGAGCCAGCTGACTGACGAGTTGCGAATTCATCTGACGGACCTGGAAAGGAGGTGGAATGCTCTTCAAGAGGTCGAGTCCCAGATTTGGACCATACTCGCGAAGGTGGAGCTTCAGGTCGGGCGGATGAGGGCGATCCAGACTTAGTGACTTAACGTGGATGCGTTCTTTTTTCCCTCGAGATCTTGTCGCGGCGTTGTCCATGAAATCCATTCGCTGTTCTTTGGTGGATCAGAAAAAAAAGTTGTCACGCTTCTGACTTTGTGTATGCTCTGGTTTGCAGCGACATGGATACGCAGAGGGTGGATTGTATTCATCATCAATAGTTGACGAAGTTTCAGAGACTACAAGTTGACATCCCAATGTTCACAGAGGCGCTGCCAGCTCCATCGTGCCTGTGCATATTTCCTGGCCATGTCCATACTCCTGCGTGGAATTCCGATTCCGATTCCTTGAGAGAGATGTTTACCTCGACGCAACGTAGAAGCTCGAGGGGCAATAGTGCCGTGCAAGTGTTCACCTCGGAACCACCTGCCGCCGGATAAGGGTTTGAGAGACCTCTGTGGAGGATGGCTCACCAAGCGCAATTCTCCGTGGTGTGCAGTATCTTTCCCCAGTGGGCCATGGAAAAGTTGAACTCGTCCTCCATGCAGTCTGATTTTACTAATTGATACGAGACGGTCCAAGAGGCGTACTTGTCGAAATGCTGGGGTGCTATATAGTTCCAACAATGGAACGCTGTGACGCCGTAGTGACCGAGTACGTTCGCTTCTTGCCCCAGGTCCTTCATCTCCTTTACCACCGAGGGAGCATGAATCTCGAGCTTTGCAAGTAGGCACTCGACGTCCTGCGAGACATCCGTCAGGCATTCCGGTGCACGAACGGCCGCGGTAAAAGCAGACAAACCGATGCATAAGAGAAAAGTGTACAGATGTCTTCCCGGGTTAGGACGTTGCAGGCAGGATAAGGCGCGTAGCCGTCCCCGGGTCGTCCTCCAGAAGGTTGGCGTGATCCGATGGCATGCATCTCACCGTAGTCCCAGTCAGAGAAAGCTTTTCGGCGTTTTAGCTTGGCTGTCAACGTCTTTATTTTGGCCTGGTTTTCCCTCAGTCGCTGAATTTCGTCACCCTCAAGTAAGCGAAAAACAACTCCAGCAATCTGGGTGTCACCGTGTCAGAAAACTGCTTAGAATTCGACGTTGAACAACCTTTAAACTGACCTCCTCTCCCGTGCGGTCGTCGAGTAGGTGGATGACAAACTGGCCACATCGGCCATAGGTATGCTGATCAAACACGATGGGGTCGAGGTTGAGGTCTGTCAACGACACGCATTTTTCCGTAATGGCATTTGAAGAGCCGTTCTGTGTCAGAAATGTATAAGAGTTGTTGTGTATGGCAGGAGGTGGACATACTAGCGGGCTTATCGCGTCGTCTTCCTCGGGGATAATTAGCTTGTTTTCAAGGATGCCCTTCAAGCCAGTCTCATGAACCCTGAGATACCGAATACACTTTTTTGAATCATCCAAGCCTGCACAAGATAGACACTTCTGGCGTACAGGGTCCCAATTCTGGTTCCGCTGACCGTGTGCGAGGGTCTTCCACCGTTTCCGGTTATTCCGTAACTTTTCGCTCAAGCTCAATACGTCCACCATCTCCTCGGAGAGCTCCCACTTGGACCATGTGGCTTTTTCTAGTCTGCATATCGCGGTGTACATTTTCTTGGCATCTTGGGTCCGGAACTTTGTATCGGTCAGTGTCAGCTGGAGGCAAAGCGCGTAAGGCACTTACGTTAATCTTCCCTGTGCTCCTGACGGACCAGCAAAGCCAATCAAAACACGCTGAGATGAAGTTTTGTTCGGAAGAAAGGAAAAATATAGAATCAGGTTTGATGCGGAACGGGATCAGGTCGCAGTCAGATATGGCCTTCAGAAAGGGTTTGGGTTCGATCCGGGATCCCAAACCCTCTGGGGTGGTCAACAGATCTATTTCCTTCCGGATATCTGCTGGCTCCTTGGGAGTAAATCCTCGGGACAATGTAGCCAGACATAGTGATAGCGCTTCTCTCCACTGGTACTTCCTGAAGCTGCTCTCCAGGAAAGACGATTTTCTGGCAATGTCCATCGACGGTTTTGCAACCAAAAGTATTAGCTTCGCCAAGCCTGAGCTCTGAAAAGGGACAGAGATCAACCGTTGTAACGAAAGTATGTGAGTTGGGCATCCAGCTCACTTTGATGAACGGCTCTAAATCCTGGTGAAGTCCCCGTCTTCTACCCATTTCTCGCAACCCGCGAAGCGCCTGTACAGCGATGACCTCATTACTCTAGAAGAACAAAACTGTCAGAGGAGAGGGTGCCATTCCTACGGGACAACATACCTCACAGCTATCTATCAAAAAGAACGTCCCCAAGGCACTCATCCATTCCAGTGCGACTTCTTTTGGGTTTTTCGTGACTCTTGTGGACAATTCAGAGCCTTTACGAACGCTCAAACCACTTGCCGGTTCACTCTCCGGCTCATGTTCGACTCGATGGTTGTCGAAATGGTCCTCGGAATCCACGATGAAGGGGCTTTCTCTTGCCGAGCGCTATTGTTGATCAACCAAGGGCCAGAATCATCGACCTGAACTCAGATAGATAAGGAAGCTGTGACATACCCCCAAATCGGCGCGTAAATCCAAGCTACATAAGGGATTCGGATCGCCCTCAGCTCCTGCGCCAAGGTTTATCATCTCCAACCATAAATTCTTGCATATGATCAGGGCTTGCTGAGAGGGACTGATATTCTGAAGCATGACACCCTTTTCCTCGAGATATGATGGAGCTAGGGAGACCTATGGGTAGAGTTTGTTTGCCTCACTTTCCGATACGACTAGCCTTAAGCCTTCCTTACAGCAGAACCGTCTTCTAAAAATTGACGCGCGACCTTTTCCTCCCATTGCTTGATTTCCGCATCCGTCTTGCAGGGAAAGAGTACACGCTGCAATATAGTTAGGTACCAATCTGAGAAACAAAAAATGTCGAATGTCGAGAGCGTGGACATGGTTTGTATAAACGGCGGGGCGCGCGAGTCAGTTCCGGAAGAGCCCAGACCGCGTGGCGGTGTTTCGGACTTGAATAGCTACAGGCCCGATGAACCCCAGCTGGACTTTAACTTAAGTTAGGTCAGGGAATACGCGCTTCCGAACGCTCCCGAACGTTCGAAATAGCTAGGCCTACACAAACTTTGACCCAGAGGAAGTTCTTGACTATAAACGCCGTCGCGCTGGGAAAGGACCGAAGGTGAAGGGATCCCCAGCTTGACCATTTTTTGGTACGCCTGTCGCTATTTCTCACCCTTAGGACGGCGAGCATCCCGTATAGTATCTGTACTACGGAGTAGGTGCGTGCGTACTTTGTGCAAAGAGTTGGCGTTGTTGTGATCTCAGACAGTCAGCTAAAAGAAAGGCGATGACCAATAAAGGCCGCTTCATACCTCTGCAGGTGGCAGGCAGCCGCGTTCCCGAGCGTTCCGATGCTTCCGAGAAGTTGTTTTGGTCACACCTCTAGCGTGTACGGGTAGATGGAGTTCTTCTGGCGATAATTGTGTACATACATAATCTGGACTAGGTACAAAAAAAGCACGCATTCTACATCGTATCTCCCATGTCTGGAAATACGGGATCCTCGGAACATGGGGGGGGGATTTCAACCCGCTCACTACCGGACAAGTAGTAGGGACTTTTTTCCACAAACTCTCTTGCCTGCTGCACCGTCATGTTGAGCCACTTGAGGAGTCTCCTGGCCGCCGAGCGGGCGAAGACCAAGTCCGCACTTTCCTCCTCCTCCACACCCGCGGTAACGTTGGGACGACGGCGGCCGTTGGTCTTCTTTTCCGTCCAGTCAAGCACGATCAGCAAAAGGCTGATCAAGCTTTTCTTCCCGATGGATCCTGGCGTATCTGTCATCAATCTTCAAGATACTTATAAGGGATGTGGGAAGCTTACGACTTTCCGTCCGGTACCGTAGGGCGATGAGCATACGGCACAAGGTGCGGTGGAAGCCAGGTCGTTCGTCGTTCGTGAGTTCGTCGTCCTTCGCGAAGTACATCTGGAGTCCAGCACGGGTCAGATGCATCGTTTCGTAGTTGTAGAAGTAGCCTCCGGTGAAAACAGAAGCGACAGGGGTGTACACGCAATGGAGAGCTACCGGCGGTTGGAACCTGCGAAGTTCACAGTTCAGTCAAGTCAAGTCAGGGTCAATGACGAGATGGGCGTCACTCACATGGTGTCCCCTCGTTCCAGACAGACCGTAGCAACGTCAGCATCCGAAAAGCGGCCCTCGGAAGATACCACCGCGGCAGCCTCTAGAATCCCGGAGAGGCCTCCAACGGAGTTTGGGCAGGCGCCTCTCTTGGGGCGGATGACGGCCCAAACCTTCGCTCCGTCGTTTCCGACAACGTACGTGCAAACTCCGCAGCAATCGTAGTGCGGAAAGGTAACGAACCCTGGATGGGTTAGCAGTCGCCATCCCTGTGAGGTCCATGTTCCAGAGCGTATCACCGCTGGTCCGTTGCTCTCGGCGTTGACTTCGCACTTCTTTTTCTTCGACTTGGACTTCGTGAAATTCAGGTGCATAGTCTGGTTCCATGCAGTCGTGGAGTCAAGAAGGGGGTCCATCCAGCTCGGAGGACTCGGATTCACGTTCTTGGAGTCTAGGAAGTTTCCGCATACGTTGGGATCATCGGCAAGATCGAGGAACGTTTCCAAAGACGTGACTTCATGGTATGACTTCTCATCAGAAGCTTCGTCGCGGTTGGCGAACCGGATCCCTTCGATCCATTGGCATCTTTGTCCGAGGTTACCGATCTGGTGGGCTAGGAATTTTTTCGAAAACTTCAGCGGGAGCGTTGGAGTCCAGCCTCGAACGACGACTGAAGTCGATTGCGCCAAAAGTTGTTGTATTCGTCCGGTGAAGTCAACCCAGGTCCGTAGGACTTGGTCGTCGTCGTAGTCGTCTGGGGTTCGTAACACGGGATCGAGCTCCAGCTCCACGATTAACTCGCTCACCCGAAAGGCCTCAGGCTCGGAGCTACACCCTTCCGAACCGGAACGCTCCGCGGACGCGCTCCTCGCCATTCCAGCCACCGCTAACGCCTCCAAGTCCTTTCAGACCAGGTCTTAGCGGATTAAAACATACTATAGTGTATACACTCACCTCCTCACTGCGTTTTCCGGCAAAGGGCTGGTATACCTCGTAGCTCGCATCGAACGTTATTTTCTCGATGCCTTCCGGAAATCCCTGCGTGGATCGGACGAATCGTGACTAAAATCACCGTTGAAATTAAGCGTTTAGCCTCCAACGTGAGTGCGGATTACCGCGCTTACCGGATCTTTGGCATCTCTTGGCGTCGAGGGTCCTGCGAATGCACTTCCTAAGGCAGGAATCAGCCTTGGGCTCCTAGAAAACTGGGAGTACTCACTTCGTTTTTTGCGGCCGTCCTCACCTCCTTCCAGCCCTTGCTCTCCGATTTTTCGTTCTAGATCATCCATGTCATCCTGTATCGTGACGAACTCGCCTGACTTACTTTTCGCTGCAGGCATCCTCACGACCGTAAAATCTTTCGGGTCAAATGTCGCTTCGAATTGGGTGAAGAGCGCGTCGATGCTGTCGAATTCGACCTCCAGCTTTCCTCCTGGTCCCAAGGTCATAGTCGGCATCCAGTACGGTATCGCGCGCCCGGTGAGCGACGCGACGGCATTGTTTCCATTTGGATGCCGTACCAGCGATTCCACGTCATCGAGCGTGAAGGATACCCAGCCGTCTGAGAAATATACGTTGAAGGTCGTTGCTGAGAAGTCGTACCAGAAATCCCCTACGCGGGGAGTCGGCGGTCGCATGCCGTTGCCCGACACATATAGCGTAGCTGGTCCGCCATCGACGTCTGGAATGTTGGCCGAGAACAGGCAATTCGCGTACTTGACGCACGGCTTGAGAGGTTCGTCCATGGTGAGTTGACGGTAAGGGATAAGGAAAGGTTTTGTGGACGCGTGCCCGCTTAAGTAGTCCACACTAAGATAAACGTTCCCAAATTCAGCACCACAAAACCACTGAATACTAAGTTGACCCCGATCTTATGGTGTAAACACGCAATAGAGTTGTATCGAGCGAAAAGCGTCTTATTTCTGAGGGTTCTAAGCCCCCGTTCACCTTTCCGTGTTTCCGAGATCGGAATACCCGAGGTGCGCAAACAGAAACTACGGCTATTGATTGATCGCTCTTTATACACCGCGGTACACTACAAATACTTGACGGAGTCGACCAGCATTGAAGCCGCCATCGATATCTCTGAGTCGTTGTTGGCCACCGCCTTCTCCAGGCGCTCCAGGTGGTGCTCCAACGTTCGACTGGGCCCGCCGTTTCGAATGATCTGGAGAGATAACTTGAGGCAATCGACGATTTCTTCAAGCTCTTCTCTGCCCTTCACCAGGTCGCGCAACAGCTTTGCGTGGTAGTTCGAGAGGACGTTATCTTCGCGCCGTCTTTTGTCGGGTCGAGTGAGCGTTCCTTCCGGCTCTCCGTTCGCGCTTCTCTTCCCCAGCGTCACACGCTAGAAGGAAGCAAACGCGTTGGTCTTACTTAGAACTATCGCAACCAACACTAACCTCTTGAACGGCGTTGGTCGCGGTGGACGACGATGTACCTTGTGATCCTAGAGTATGGTAAGAGGTCAGACATCCGCCAGCATTGGAGTGAAGTGCCACCAAGTACTTACCTTTTACCCATTTTTTTTTGAGCTGCAACCACTCGTGTTCTTTCTCAGTCCCTGGAGTGGACTCTACCCATTGGAAATCGTCGCCAGAGCTGATGCCGAACTGCGTAGCCCCTTGCAGGGTCTGGCGTACAAGCTGTAAAATAAGTCAACAGAGAGAAACGACAAGCGTGGTATGAGCTACTTACCTTTAGGTATTCGATGCCTTCCGCGCTCATCGTTTTCTCGTTGTGTATAAGGTATTCGTTCACCGAGGTGATGATCTTGCGAAGCTCGGGGACGGTGAATGAAGCCATGGCGTGTGTGATGACGATCGGTGTAGGGAACGGGGGCTGGGACAAACGCGGTGGCTAAGACTTGAAGCTGCGGTGGACCTCCACACATTACATAAACAATGAAACAATGGGAGCGGTCGGTTAGAAATGTTTACGTAATACAGAGACAAGGCAAGCGGGCGAAGGCCCACGTCCCGCAATCCCGCAAGTCCTGGTCGCGCGCCGTGCTTCATCCAACGGTACAACCTCAACTATTTTCGCCTTCGCAATGAGCACGCCGGAAAATGTGGATGACCACGCATTCCGTGTGTCTGTTCGCATACAGGCTGCACTCGCAACGATCCCTCGACTCGTGGGGCCGAGGCACGCTTGGGTTTCGTGGATGAGGGTCGGCATCGAACGAGAACTGGTAAGTGTTCTCAGGCATACCCGGTGCTTCCTAGAAACACACTGAGCCGTTTGCCTTTCAGCTGTCTGTCGAGCCGCCTAGCATGAACTCGCCACACCCCGCGCTGCTCGGAAGCCTGCGAGGGATGCTTTCAAGGTACTACAGCAGTCGATTAAACGTGGACGTCCTCCATTTCGAAGACCTGCGTGCGGAAGACCTCGCTGCCACAGCGCCAGAATACGTCACCCTTCCCCTACCCCTTCCGGAGCTGGGAGAACTGGATCGGTGGTGGGAAAGCCCCCCACCTTCTGGTGAGTTTTCTCTCTGTGCTTTATTGCACACGCATAAAACTTATTATTGTCTAGTGAGTTTGAAAGATCCATCTCCCCCTCCGCAGCCATCTCGAGCATCCGATACGAGTGTACCCAACGAGCCAGACGCAGCCAGCTTGAAGTTGAACTTAACGAAGCTAAAGAAAAAGTGCGGTAAGGAAGCTACCCGATAGTATTCGTGGGGATGCTCAGGAAAGGTCATAGCACTTCAACGCCACAAAAACGATGGCCCTTCCCAGGCAGGTCAAGGTGAGAAGACTACCGCGGGGGGAGGAAGCAGCAGAATTCCGGAGGTTGTTTCGACTGGCAAGAAACGCCCGGCAGAAGAAGAAGAAGAAGAAGAGCCCCGACGCCGTGGTAAAAGGACCAAACGTCGTTCGCGAAAGATCGTCGTCAGCGATGATGACGACGACGGTGGTGACGTTCCCAGTCCCGGTCCGTCAAAACGTTCCAACCCCAAAGGTAAAGCCAGGGCAGCCACGCCGAATCCTGGGGTGGCTTCGGAAGAGCCGGAAGGATCCAAGGTGGGCTCCAGATCTTGGGTTCTTCTAACTCGCAGCGGGCCGTTACTTACTACCTTTGCAGGTTTGTGAGGCCTGTCGGTCTCGCGGTTTCGACTGCGTGTGGCCAGCGGTCGATCAGTCGACCTCAGCTTCCCAAAACGAAAAGCGTGCCTGTACGAGGTGTGCTTCACAAAAGACGCGCTGTTACATCACAGGTAAGTCTTGCTACGTCGGCGTTCTATAGGCTAACGAAGAACGCCAGGTGTATTTTCCATCCGGCGCCCACGAGGAAAAGCGGCCGCGTCCCAGCCCAACCCTCTGCAAGACACTGTTGCGAAGCAGCAACAGGAAATCTCGGAGGTCAAGGAGCAGATGAAGAAGCTTGCGACGAAGCTTGTCGTTCACGAACAGGAGAAGGCGCAACTTTTGTCGTCCGTCAGCGCACTCCAGGCCACCGTAGCTCAAATGAGCCTCAAATTGTCGTCAGGTCCTTGAAGCTGCACAGTTTTGTCATCCTACGGTTTCTTTGTACATACACTGCCGGTGTATCCTTAGTATCGTATTTCTTGAATGAATCGATACGCGTGCACGTATATAGATTTCATCCCCTGTACGTGTGGGGCAGAAGCGCTTCCGGCCTGTTCCGGCTCGGAACGGAGAGCGGTGGGACACGAGCAAACGCATAGGTTCTAGCGCTATTATCTTAGATACGTTTACCATTCTACTAAGTGCGTATCGTTTAATTGATGACTGTTCATCACGGACGCCTCCAGATGACATCACCTCCTAGTGATGGTCTGCGCCCCCTTGTTGTCCCTTGACTGCCCTCCAACGGCCAGAACCTCATTCAAGGAGTACCTCCCGAATTGAGATAGTTGGAAATTCACCTTCGGCATGCACCACCCTCACTCAATCTTCTGTCGGCATACTCGAGGAAGTACTTGGACTAACAACGACGGGTCGCTCAAACCCGACGACGCACGGCACTTGTCGCATGAATTTGGTCGACTGACGTGTAAAAATGCGTGATAGGAACAGTTCGAGGTAGATGGATGAGCGTGAATTCCAGCGACAATACAGCACATACCGAGAAGGCCGAGTCATCCAACATGGGTTTGACGACTCTGTTGAACAAGGTGGATACTTAAACTTTGTCCAAGTTGTCATCGTTGATTCGTATTGTGGTTGTATTCGCTGAGTGACTATGGAGCAGTGCACGGTGCAGCATTTGAGGCATTCAAGTTGGAAGTAACGTGCCTGTGTCTGCGGCATCCAGCACCAGCAAAAGGAAGGATATCATGATATACTCACTACAGGCGTGGCGAACCCTTCGGACATGTAGATTGATGCGGTAGTTTACAGTTGTAGTTTTTCATACACAGCGTTCGTGCATGTAAGCTCTGGTACGCACGATGCTAGCCGGGAAGTTGTGTTCAGCAGATCGAGGGGTGGGCAGGACACATACTCTGCAGAGATCGCACCCGCAAAGACCGTTGAACTTTGAGCACGAGAGTTTGGAATGGAGATGTTGGCGATGGACCGATGGGACGACGAGGGCGCCACCTGTTACAGAGCGGAAAGGGTGAATTCACGGAACCAGTCTGGACTTTAGCTGAGGGCAATCCAAGCAAAACGAATGCACAAAGAGCCACATACCTAAGTCGTCAAGACCAATTGTACTCACCAAGAACCCATCCTAATGTGTTTTTTTTCTGCCCTGCTGTTTCGTCTACCACGTAACGGAAACACTTGACAGCGTCTGTTGGTCGTTTCGAGACATCGCATATGGCCAATGTCGAAGACGTCACCGCAGCCCGAGGACTTTGCCACAGTTTGTACGACACCAAGTCATTGTGAAGAAACTTTTCGAGGCTAGACTTAAGCTGTAGGGTACACGTGACTATGGGTAGTGACGCGTGACGGGTATCGTGCCGCGATCAAGTTTCGTTGTCCTCTCACCAGGCCCTGTGGGCAAACCTGGATCCTACAGTGATTATAGCATTCCGTACGTAGGCATGAAGTACATTTATATCCTCATCATTGGCTAAACCCGCTGACACACTATGATTTGGAAGGTAAGTGTTTGGTCATCCACCACATTTAGTTGGTTTCAAGGGGTTGCAGAAGAGGGTTCTGATTCTTCTATAATGTTGGTAATGGGATCAACGAGACATCCTCCCTTGATCCACTGCACCATCTCTGTGAAAGCCCAGGTTGTATCTTCGATGTACTAAGCGTAAGTGGGGGGCAGTGCGTTTTGGGATGATCAGATGTACGATATCCAAGCAAGTGCACTGAGTCCATTGCGAGCAAGAACGACTGTAGTCACACGTCGTCAGACGGCACAAGGGAGCGGTCGAGAGATGTACCTCCAAGAGAGCGTTTTTGACAACCTCGACAACCAAATCGCCATTATTGTTGTACATGCCTTCTTCGTGCAACATGTCAATGATGACCTCTGTGTAGAGATCAAAGGATGGCCCAAGCCGCCTATGGTTGGCGAGTAAAATGTTGCTGTGCTTGACGTGCACCACGCCCGCACGGATCACGCGCAAAAAGATTGCCATTGTTGCCATAAATTGGTATTCTTGCTCGAGCAGCGATCTCGGGCTACGACCAACGTCGACAACAGACGGCAAAGGTGGACAGGAAACGCACCTGGCTTGGTGGATGGTTTTGCGCTCGTCTTGGTAGTGCTCTTGCCCTTGCCCTTGCCCTTGCCAACCCTGGGTGTCGGCACATGTTCTTCCTCTTCCGAGCTGTTGCCATGCTCACTCAGGTTCCTCATCTCGAGTGTGATTACCATCCTCCGAAAGTTCAGCATACTGCTCGATGGACGATTGGATGAAGCCCGCACAGCGTTGCTGCACGTCCTCCTCGAGTTGAAGTGAGGGCGGCTCTGTGGGCAACGCATCACCGCGATGTCGCTTGGCTCAGATAGAACAAGGTATGAAAATTTTGAAATGCCTGTCAACCCGGAAGGTGAGATGAAAACTGTATAACAATGTTGAAACCTACTGTGAGTTTGACGACCTCGGCCGTATTCGACTGTTGTCTGACGACATAGTCGACAAGCCTCTCGAGCAATGGATCGCGCTGCTCACGTAGCCCCTGTCGAAACTTGTCGCTGTCTGGCGACGTGTCTTTGACATTGGGTAAAGTACATGCTTTCCAGATGATGTGTAGGCCAAGCAAATGCAGGCCCTCAGGCTGTTCGACCATCTAATTATCCATGGTCCAGGGTGAGTTCATGTTCCATGAAACGGATGCTGAGATAGAAATACGCACTCGTTCCTCTTCTTTGTACCCCAGACGACGAGGGTAGAGATGATGTCCCATACACTACTCTGCTTCCCGCCTTCGTCTTCCTCCATTCACGCACATAAATCCTTCGATCCCGCCAACGCACATATCCAGGCACATACGGCACTCAACGCGATAACCTCGTCTTCGAGCTCAAGAACCTTTGTGCTGTTCGTGTTCGTTGGAGACGTGGCGGCCATGAAGTGTCGGACGGCAGCAACAGATTTGGTCAGCACAGACTGCGAAGAATGGGAGAGTAATTATTTTGATAGTCCCACTATCCCGCGTACACCTCAGGCTACAACACGTCGTTATGTTATTCGTTGATATCGATTGAATGACGACGACGCACGTTCAATATTCGCATCTGAAGGTAAAGATCGAGGTTCATCAATGGCGGAATCGGCACCACTTCCGGTATACGGTTTTCATCCATCTGGTACTTGATAAACAGCATTGGTGGACCCTTGATCAATGCACGCGACTTCAGTACCATCAGAGCAAACAGCACCGTGAAACAAACCTTTTTTTGCAGCCGTCGACGCCAGCTTAGCCCGACGCAACGATGCCACGAGTACCTCAAGCAGGACGGTCTCTTCCACTTCTGATATCGCCAAACTGGATCCACCGTGTTCCTTGCAGACTCGGCGAGCGATTCCGGCCCGTCCATGTCCTCGTCTCTGCCCGCCGAATGGTCAAGCATTGGCAATGTTGCTTGTTAATTGGGGCAAGGCCCTCGACTGTGTGTCCGAGGCTGCCGAGGAGGACAATGAAGCTGGTGAAGGTGATAGTGGACCAAGTCGACGCACATTCGGGTGGAGTTGACCCACGAGGACGGGATTTCGATGCAGTGAATGATTGGGAGTATCTTAGACGTCATACTAGCTTTGACCCCCGCCCTCGACTTGGCCCTTTGCCCTTTGTTACGACCCGCGATGGCCGATACACGTTCATCTGCCACTCCTTGCCAAACGCCGGCAACAAATGGCGACACGGCCTTTCTCCGCGGGCCTCTGCATCAAATAGTAGAAGACAGATCCATTCCCGTTCCCGTTCCTCGTCTCCGAGGAGCACATTGGAATCGATCGCGCTCAGAACCCCTATGTCGACTGTGCATACGCTCAGTTCTATATCGCCACCGGTCATCGTGGTTTGAAGCATTGGGTAAATTATGTGATCCAGCCCACATACTCTGATTGTGCGTAAACAATGGCCAGTGCTCGTACTGCTTCGAGACGGACCGGCGTACTAGAATCCGAGAGGACCCATCCAACATAGGATCCATCGAGAAAGTGAGTAGGGTAGTGGGTAAACCATGAACCCATGGTTTTGACGCATTCGGCGCGGATGTTGTAATCCAGGTCACAATGCCTGTAAACGAAACACTGGAGAAGGTGTTGAATGTCGATGACAGGAGAAATGAGCATTATTCCTACCCGTCGACTATTTCCTTGAGGTATTCGGCGAGAATGGTACGCCGTTCACGGACTTCTGCCGCCTTGCCATCCAGGTCTTTACCGGATTTGTGATGACTTGCGTTTGCGTTTGCGCTCTCCTTCTCGACGACTGCTGCTACCTGGCAAAGGGTGTTCTCTATTTCGAGTGCTACGACGGTCGCAGTATGGCGGAAGCAACGTATTTGAGAGGAGGACATGGAGCACGCTCCCCTTAAATTCCGTGGGAGACTTCTTTACTCACAAGCAATATGGAAAGCCGGACGTTCACGCCCCAATTTGAAAATTTTCTAACCCGGCGGCAAACTAAATTTGGTAACCGTCGGGATGGGACTCCGGACTCCGAATACCTCCCGCCCGTTTACAATCGCACATGCAAAAAGTCAAACGCGCATTTCGAGTAGTACAGAATGCGAGAAACCAAGAATGCGAGTACAGAATGCAAGAGTCCAAAATTTAATTGCAAAAATTCACCACCTAATCCTCGAAGGACTCCATCTTGAACCCAGGCCAGCTGCAATACCTGTTCGCGCTGCACCCGTGCTGCACCTCGAAGAGCTCTACCCCGCGCTGCAGATTTCCACCACCAAAGAGACCAGCGCCGACGTCACTACGAACCGCCACCATTTAAGTTGAAAATTGAGGAACTATGAGACACTTACGGATGTGTCATAATTTGGGAATCCGTCAAGACCGTTGTACTTTCTATTCAACGTATCAGTATTTCTAGGGCTCTGAGTCTGATACGATGATATTACCCACCTTGGTAATCTGAGATATACACTTGCCCACCGGTCTTCGGATATTGTACATGCTGCGTAAATGCCAAGAATTCTGCGACTTCGTTGGCCTCCACATTGGTGAGTTGCAAAGGAGAAGCGCTGCCATTGTGAATATACTTGTGAAGAACTCGTCATCAATGATTTCCTCCACAAGATAGATTGTTCCGACACTTCCTGGCTTGCATCCAGGGATTCGGGGAGCTTCAGTACGATCGGCAGAGTAAGCGAACACGAGACCAGCTTCAACAAAGCGCAGGCGAGGAACAACGAAGGGTGGAAGATCCTTTGCATCAATGATGGATTGATCAACATAGCTGTAAGTAAAATCAAGGAGTGCCATAGCCCAATACAGGATGTTGGCTTCACGGTACAACCAGTTGGGTCTCGTCGCCAATACTAGTCCGGATGAGGGGTGCTTTGGGAGGACCGCTTGAAGGATTGATCAACGGACGCTTTCCGGCGATGCGCTGGCTTGGAACGCTTCCGAGACCAGTCAGTCTGAGGGGAGAGAGAGTCAATTCGATCTCTTGCGCGGACTTGAATGCTCCAGTACCCAAGAGCGCTTCCATGCTTGAATCAACCCGGATATGGCCGGTAAGTTTTCGAATGGGGATGAGATATAAGTCAACTTGCTCAACCCGATATCGCAACACTAATATTTCTGAGTCAGTAAATTTGTCATTTAGTTTATCATACTCACCGCTCTTGACATTGATATCGGCCCTACCACCTGATTGCAATGCGTGCTTCAAGTGATTACAATCAGGAGAGGTAAAGATCGCAGCCCCAGCTGACTTCTTCGACGGGGGTGAACGAGCGACACCACTAGACTCAGAAATACTGCTATCACGGCGGTGGTGGCTTCGTTTTAAAGAAGTTGGTACCTACCAAGCGTGACATTAGTTGCTGCAGAGCAGCGTATAGATTACGACTCCAAAGGAGTACTCACCACTGATGATATATGATCAGTGCTTGCCGCCACAGGCAGGACTGGGAGTGCAGCACTTGTTGTCTCAGGCGACGGGGAATCAGAATCGGACAAGTCTGCGAATATGGTACCTGTCCTCTCACGAGCAGGATGCGTAGCGAATGTTGAAGGTGCTGTTGAAGGTGTTACGGAAGAGGGGGGCATTAGTGATGATGCAGATGTGCTGGGGAGGCACCGGGAAACAACAGTGCGACGACCTTGAGAAGACCGCCCAGAAGTGACAGCGGTGGCCTTCAAGTTCTCCTGAAACAACTCCACCTCATCCCACTGCTTCTCAGAGACGACGACATACAGAAAGAACTGCTTGCCCGACTTGAACTTCTTGGCACCCTTTTTGCCATCTACAAGGCATTCGTTGTAGAAGTGTGCTGTCGTGGCGGATTGTGTTGTGAGGTTCAGCCATCGCTTGTCTCGCACCATCAACTCGGCCTCGCGCCAAGGAAATTCCGGGCAGTAAGCCTTGATCAAAGGCACTAGGGCAATGCTTGAGAGCTGCTGAGGTGTGCTCCGAGCATCAATGCCCTTCAGCCCTTCATGAATGCACTGTATCACATGATTAGTCCACGGTAAAGTAGAGAAAGTGACGCAAACTCACCCTGAACGTATTGAGGCGCGTGTTCCTCTTGTTGGCACTAGACTCGTAGACGGCAGAGATATCGAGCGAGTAAGTTTCTGCGGGTGGGGGTGGATGGCGTGCGTGCGCCTTAGCTGCCCAGTACCGACTGTTAGCCTGGTAGACTGAGTGTTGTGGACTGTATCCAACAGCCGCGGCGCCAGCAGGAGGTGCCGATGAGGCACCATGGGTGGACCGGAAGTGGGTAGAATTTGCGGGCGAAACCGAATGGTCTGCTTGACCAGCACTAGGCCATGCCAAGGGCACATGGACGTCAGGTCCGAATCCGCGAGAGCGAGGGCGGGACAGTCGAGAAAATGGCACTGGAGGGGGTGGCATGGATTGCTGGGTCATTGCGGCAACGGTGGGTGGATTGATGGATGCTAAGGGCACATCAGTTAGACTCTTCCTCAACTTACGAATAGGACCTTACCTTGGGATCGTGCTGCATTTGTGGATTCTCGGACAGAGTCCACGATTGAGCGACTTGTTGCTGGAGAAGGGAGATTAGCTTTAGCACGAATGTAACACAGGGCAGACGTACCAGATGCAGTACGCATTGACGTTGCCAGAGACTGCCTGGTCTGGTAATACTTGAAACACTTGTGGCATACGAGCTTGCCTTGTTGACCCTCGGGTCTCATGGCAGCTAGCGATGTAGTAAATGGGATCGCCTTCGCGAATTTCGCGCTTTTTACAACTAACGCGGTCGCAAAGTCTATCCTTGGTAGCCCGTGAATCCTCCGTAAACTGGGCAACAAGATGGGGGGTTGGAGCTTGCATAGCGACGGGATGATAGTGAGGGCGAGATGGGCGGCGGGAAACGTGAGTCTCTCGAGTCGGAAGGCATCATTGGACACCAAGCCTTAAATACCCGGACGCTCGCTCTGTAATCCGAGACGCAATAGTGTAACCAATTAAGGCTCACCTTGATACGTTGAACTTGTCGTGGTTGCGCTGCCAGTCACGGTGGGCAAGCCTTGCACGGAGAGAACCCTGCCGCTCTGCATGACCACTGAGGAAATTGTACAGTCAGAGATGGGGTGAGCGCATTCTATGACGCTCACTTGAAAGGGGAAATTGAAAGGAGAAACATAACCACAATACCCGAGGTAGTCCACGTGGAACCGTCGGGCATTCTCAACTGGCGTGACTCATTCTGGACACATGATGACGACTACGGGTGGATGAACATACAGCGAGAACTTCAACACCTGGCAATGAGGCTCACCTGAAAGGGAAAACATAACCACAATGCCCGAGGACCAAGGTAGTCCGCGTGGAATTGTTGGGCATTCTCAGATGGCATGCCGCGTGACTGACAACTTGAGTTGGGACACCGCGACATGACAACGAGCCTGGCCATGCCAGTGGGTGAATGAGAAGCCAAAGTAAGTGCCGTTGACAAAGAAACTCACCACAAATTGAGTTGGATTTCTCAGAGGCATCCACACTGCGACACTGCCAATTGGGCATTCTCGAATGGCGTGACTGACCACTTATTCTGGATGCATGCTGGTGGGTGAATGGGAAGCCAAAGGAAGTATTGTCGACAAAGAAAACTCACCACAGATCAAGTGGAATTTCTCAGAGGTATCTACACCGTGACTGTGACGCTGCCAAGAGTTGCATGTAGCGGCCTGCCAGCATCATTCAATATTCAACCCCGGGCCTGAGATCACAACAAATCACTTGCCTGGGTCGCTACCAAGTAATCCGCAATTCTGGAAGATCAATGCCGATTGAGCGGGGTTTCCTGGCAACATCCACCTGAGCTGCAACGCTGCGCTGCTGCCACATGGAGTCACCCACTGATTCCAAGAAGCCTTGCATCTTCCTCATGGCATTGCTTGACTCGGAGCCCGCGGCGGCCTGGGTTAATCGCAGATGTGTAACGATAAGGGCTGAGCTGCCAGCGCTCCCCAGCTCAACTTTAACCTCACCTAACTCATTGGCCAGCATTGCCAGATTGTCGGCTTCAACTGTGGGATCATGATGAAGAGGGTCAATCAGGACAAGCCAAATCGTACGCTACGCTTCATCTATCCTTGACGGCTGACTAAACTTAACTCTCAGCCCCACTCGACTTAATTCAACCGCACATCGTACGGCTGTGGCAAGCTCGACAGACAGATCAAGAAATCCTTACAGAACTTCATAAGGTCTTTGATACCACTCAGTATGGCCTTGGGTAAGTACCAACACTCAGACAATAGTGGCGGCTTTCTTAGACTCATATGACTCATGGCAGCAGGACCAAGTTTCGCGAGATACGAAAGCCACTTGGACTCTTTCGCACTCGAGAGCAAGCACATACAGTCGAGGGTATTCGTGGCATCATGGCCAAGCTACGGTCAACATACCCTCAAGCCGGAGCGAGGGAGATGATAAGCCATCTGTTCCACAGTTATGGAATGCAGGTACCGCGGTGAGTCTGCTCCTTGCTCTCGCAGTTCTTATCTCACATCATGGGATCCAATCGACATTTTCAGACGCGTCATCTTCGACTATTTCGCCACATATGAGCCCGAGCTCGTGAAGCAGCGCAAAGCGAATCGACTGCAGCGTCGTCGGTTTTGGGCTGCTGGTGTCAACGATATTTGGGCGGTCGACCGACATGACAAATGGCAACGCTTCGGACTGCGCCTGCATACTGGTATCGAGCCGTTTTCAGGACGTATCCTATGGATGAAGGTTTGGCATTCTAACCGGAACTCACAATTAATTTTGTCATACTACCTGGCATGCGCCCAAGAGTTTGGATGTATGTACATCCCGTTATTACAAACTTTCTGCTCACACTGTGGTCTTTCAGTCATTCCCATGATCACCCAGAGCGACCCTGGCACTGAGAACATCGGGATTGCGAATGTGCAGACTCTACTGCGCCAGATGCACGACCCCACCTTGGAAGGATTCGTTCAACACAGATGGATGAGGACAAAGAAAAACATCATGCCCGAGATTGCATGGTCCCAGCTGCGTCGCCGTTTTACACCTGGTTTCGAGGCCTTGCTGGGGGAAGGCGTTGATGCTGGTTGGTACGACTCTGACAATACGCTACAAACGTGAGTGTCTTTCTATCTTCACAACGGAACAATACTGATTACATTGTAGAATGGTTTTCCGTTGGCTGTTTATTCCCTGGCTGCAGCAAGAATTAGATAGCTACCAGCAGCGCGTTAATAATACTCGGAAGCGCCGTGACAAAAAGAAGGTGGGTCCACCAACGCTTCCTATCTCTTCCCGTGGCTTAGCGTATACCTAGATTTTACCCCACGGTGTTCCGGAGCTGATCCATCGCTGCGCAGAAGACTATGCGGCACTTGACTTTAAGATATGTTCGCGACTTATTCGATTCAATAATTCATTTCCACTCAGTGTATTTCCCTAGGTTATGGTCTCGTGTGAGGCCCTCGATCATGTCCGCCGCCTATACATCAACGAAAATCACCCTGTTTTCGACCTACTTCATTTCCCAGTGCTACGACGAGTTGGGCCGGCCGGTTGTTGAGCGTGATTCCATTTGGTACATTTATTGTACTCTTTTGGATCTCGTGAAGCTGCGTGAAGGTATACAGCCTGTTCTTGAGGCTCTGCAGGACCTCCCGGATCTTCCTGAAGATGATGTGGAGTCTTCTCTTCTTCCGGGCCTGGAAGACCTTCCTGAGGTCGAGGGATACATGGGCGGTGTTGGGAATGGTATCGGCCTTCGTGAGTATTATTATCAGCTTTCAGATTTATTTTCTCATCATTTTCAGAGGAGGAGCATGTGGCTGCCCTCGACGCGCTCGAATACGAAGGCATCTCCGATATTGCTCTCGATGCTGTACCTGAACTATGGGTTGATGCTTTCTCATCAGATGAGGATGAAGAGGACGAAATGGATGAAGTTGAGAGCAATCTATGACTTCATTTTTACATTTACATTTTGGTTTCTCGCATTCTGTACTCCGTAGGGCCTACTCGAAATGCGCGTTTGACTTTTTGCATGTGCGATTGTAAACGGGCGTCCCATCCCGACGGTTACCAAATTTAGTTTGCCGCCGGGTTAGAAAATTTTCAAATTGGGGCGTGAACGTCCGGCTTTCCATACTAAAACGACCATTCGATACAATCGTGTCAATGAACACTCAATGTCGCTCTTCATTCGAACCTACAACCATGCAAACGCAGCAGCTCCATTATTGCTTCCGTCACAGCGTAAAACCTCGTCTATATGTGTCTGTAGCGTACGCAAAATGTCACATATCCCCAATCACCTTCCCGTCGCAAGCAAGGTACAAACAAAGGCCACTGCAGGCGAGTGAGGAAGTGACCTTAAAAATTCCCAAAGAAATTAAAAGGAAACACTAGATTAGCGCCGCGCGACGCCGGCAGAGACCTTGTGTGACAGGTAAAGCACACGTACTCCAATACATAATACGAGATACAGTGTGAGGTTAAGGAAGGGATGAAAGGGGAAACATGTAATGCGCGACACTTGGGAAGTGCCGTCTGGCGCTGGTAGAAACCTTGCTTGTTGCTGGGAACAATTGAAGATCACAAGATATATTACGTAGATAGTAGAAACAACAATGGATTAAAGGGCTATTAACAGATACTAAATGCCGACAGGAAATCAGCTCAAGCAAATGGATGTGAGGACTTGGAAGTCAAGGGTAATGCCAAGTGGAACTTAGTTTGGGCGATATTACTTGTCAGGAGTAGGACTAGCAGCAACACAGATATACCCCCTGGCTCGGAGGTCCCGCACCCATACTCAGTGAAAACTTGTACAGGTAGTACGTGTTTCCAGCCGGGTATGCCTTTTGTATCCGTACGTGAGGGTGAGGACGAGGGAGACTCGGAGAAAGGGGAAAGGTGGTAGGTATGAGTACCCTGCGAGTCGCACGCGAGTCGTTGTGGTGTGGGTGCATCCATGTACGCGTCGTCATTGTCGCTATCATGTCGTTGTCGTCAGTATCCTCCAGGCGTGTGGTTGCACACACATAATAGTGGTGGTAGTGTCACTGACAGTGTCGTTGGCGGCACTGCGCCATCAATGATTCTGCTTCACCGTTGTCGTGTTGCGTACGTGTCGTCGTCGTCGTCATGTCGTTGATAGCGCTAGGCCATTGACGACATTGTGCCATTGACGTTGTCACCCTCCAGGCGTACGGTTGCGCACACGCTGGGGTGATGGAGTCGTTGATGGCGCTTGGGCCATCGACGACGTTGCTCGTTGTCGTGCCCTTGTTGCTGTGTCCCCCGGGCATGTGGTCGTGCACTTCAGACGGCGGTAGCATGGGTACAGTCGTGCATGTCGTCGTTGTCATGGTGTCGTCAATGGCACTTGGCCATCGACAGGATTGCTTCGTCGTCGTGTCCTCCGGCGGTGGTGTGGGTGCGGCCATGTTGCCGCGTCAGGTGGGGGGTGACCGGTGACCAGCGATGGTATTACTAAAATGACAAATAGTCAGTATAGTAGCTAATCTATGGTGTGACTTACCGCTTGGGGCCATGTCGAAACCGTTGGTCCTGATGAGCAGCTGAACGGCGAACGGGTAAGGGTATGTACAGCTGTTATCTCGTGTTTTTTTTTTCGACAGCTTCAAATGCACGATTTCATGGGTGCACGGATGGATCGCGATTGATGGGGAACAAGGCGTATCCTTGTTCGCTCGGAACTCTCCGGGAGACAGGGGTCGCGAACAGAGGGTGAGAGGCTCGATAGGCAAGGTGGTGGTAAAATAAAATGCGTACGAACCAATGGACGGGAAGATCGGAAGTGTCGGAACACCCAGGGGAGGGGCGACCTTGTATACCCAAGGTAATTTCTGAAAAAGGTGCCGAAATCCGCATCACGATCAAAAGTTTCTTGTCGCCGTAAACCTGTCCCCCCACGGGTCCAGGAAAAACAACTAGACATCACCGCTTTGAGCAAAGTTGTCTCCAAATTACAAACAACCTGGCAGAACGTGCCATGTTCCCCATCCCCAGCTGACATTGTGCAACCACAACCACAACAACTTTCTACCTCCTTGCGTGTGCGACGTCGTCACCCACTGAAAATGTGAAATGCGTTTGTGTCAAATTGGGTCCCTTGACGTGCACCGTAATCGTGTGTGTAGGACTAACCTTTTCCAAATTACCTCTAGGCGTATGCAAAAGCCCCGTCCCCCCAGGCATTCCGGTCCTTCCAAAGTTGAAATTCGTCGGGGCCAGCCCACGGCTGGGACCCCTTCCGTTACAAAAGAGTAATACAGTCAACACGCGAGCTCGAAAAGCTGACCATATCACTTCGCCAGGTTCAAATATTTCTACGCATGAAACGTATGCATGTTCTTAAGAAATCTAGATGTAAACTCATCTCCTCACAACCCTTTCTCGATTCACCCAACCTTTTGAGATGAAATTCTACCGCCCCGAAGCCTCCGCCTTGTTTTATCGACGCAAGTGCTAATTTAAGCAATTCCACCTCTTCCGTCAACTTTGAGTCGCCTTGTACGACGTCTGAGATGCGGTTCGTGTGAAAGTCAAGGAGCGCATTGCAACCTGGAGCGGGACTGTCTTGCACCTCTGAACTCTATAGGGTTTCGCGTTGGTTGTTAGACTTGTTCATGCACGGATTACGGGGTATATATACCTCGTTCGCATAACCGTAGCTGCCTGAAGGGTGTTCCCGAAGTTCCGGACGTTCCACGCAGCCCCGATCCTTCTGGGCGACCCCTTCCCCTTCCATGGCCGTGAGCACCGCACGGGCCACCAGCTGGCAGTCCGCTTGCACCCACAAGTCGAAGACTGATTCCCATTTCTTTTTCTGTTTGAAGTCCAAACTGAGGTAGAGAGTGCCGGGGTTAGGACCAACATCCCGTCGGTTTTGCAGAATCTGGTGTGCGAACGCGCGAATAATTCTTTGAGTTCCTATAACGTGCATGCCTGTGCCAACCACCAGCAGAAGATCTATCTGCATTTCTCCAGAGAGGTCTTCCATTTGAAACTCTGCGATATGGTGGGCATCTGGATGTTCCTGATCGTACAGCAGCACGTCAGGAAGCATCCTCGGAACACGGAGGATTCGCTTGCCAGCGTCCTTTCTGGCTTCTTGCATTCTCTGGCAAGAGGTACAAAACGGAAATGCGCCGCTCATCAGCTCCTTCTCGTGCAGTTTTCTCTCCTCTACGAACCGACAAGCCTGGCAGTACATGTACCGAAGGCTCCCATGCAGTGGAACGCACCGGGATGGCTGAAGTCTATTTTCTTCCTGGGTCCGGTGGTACGTCTTTAAGCCTGCTTTGAGTTCCAGCCCATCTATGTTCTGTGTATACACCCGGATTAATGTCCCGCGGTCATCCAGCCTTTTCAAAAGGTTATGGAACGCTGTGGGCTGAGCTTCCTCAGCCTGTCGACCCAAGGACGCGATAAACCGGCTAAACAAAGGTCTCTGGCGGTCATCCTGTAAAACAAATGATAAAGCTCAGCAATTCCATGTCATATTGATGTTGTAAGACTTTCTGTGATCATCGAATTGTGGAACATGTCTTTCAACCTCTTTTTAGACAGTTCTGGAACTCCCGGAATATCCTTCTGGCTTCGGAAGTCTGGTATGCCTGAAGCAACAGAAATACCAGCTCCTATGAGGCAATCAAAAAAGACACGAAAAGGAAGGACAGGAAATGCTGCATTGGAATCTTACCAGTTATGACAACAATGCGTTTTGCATTCAAGATGGTTGATAATATGCACTGGGTTTGAGGATCATCAGCGAGGAACGAGTATTTGACCACAGGCATTTGTTCGTAGGTTTCAAGGTTATTGTTCTGTTAGAAGGTCCAGCGAAGGGAATGGATCGAGGGTATTACCTAAGGAATTGACGCAATTTAAATAACAAGCTAGTTAATACAGCTGTCTTTACGAACTTGGAATGGTATGTAGGTCTAACCGCTGTGCACGCTGTTGTAGGTCAGATGGAATCTACAGGTGGTTAGGGTTGAGTCTTTCCGGTCTTTCCGAGGGTCGGCATCGGGCCCAGCTCCTTGCAGCCATGCCCGGTATACGGCTTAGCTTTAGGCTCCTTGGAGGCCCGCCTCACCGGAACCACCGGAACGTTTCTTACGGGTACAAACAAAGCACAAATTTGCCGGTATCTTACATAAGCTAACCCCGCTACTCCTTCCCAGAAAACCCTCTCTGGAACATCAAAGGGGGTTAAGGGTCATCGGAATGGATTTGGTTATCTTCATCAGCACCATCCTCGATATAACTATCCTCATCTCCTTCTCCTAGATGGGGCTCAAGTTCGTCCACCATTGGAGGTGGGCGTAGTCTAGGTTGGCCATGAAGAGCGGGGCGGACCATGGGGTTGATGGCAATTTTTGGACCCTCCACACCCCCAGCTGGAAGAGATTGCCACCTGGAAGAACACATTTTTCTGGTACACCACATGCGGTCAGATTCAGTATGTGGGACCCACGCGAGTGAATTGAATTTTGTTCGGAGCTCCGAACGAACCCGGGCAAGCCTTCGTGGAGGAAGTTGTTGTATGAGGGAGAGGTAGGAATTGAAATATCGACACTTTCTGAAGTTCTGAAGGGGATGTGTCGGAACGGTAGGAGGGAAAAAGTGATCGAAATGTTTGAGCCACAGCTCTGGGGTACAAACCATGTACTGGACGGCATCAAAGGGGAAGTCGAGGTGTAGATAGAGATCTTCAATCGCCTGCTGTTCTCTGAGAATGAGTGGAATGTTGGTCCATGGTCCCTGGGAATGGCTCTTGCGGTTCGGGGATTCTTGGAGGATGTCATAGAACATTTGCTCCAAGATGAGCTGAACGCGGCTCTTTAGAGGATTATCAGGTTCAGGTTCTGCATCATCATCCAGAGGAATGGGGGGACGATTTCCTCCGCCATGTTGATGAAAATAGTCAACGTCAGGACCCTGAGGACGAGCGGGATCAGGAAGGGGAAGGTGATCGAGAGAGTGGCCAACCTCCGGGAGGGGTTGCTCTCGAGGTCGGATGGAACGAACTTCTATGGTTTGATTGGAGGTACGGTTGTTGGTGCGTTGGGCATGCGATCGTCTGTGGGCTGGTTGGAGTACGGCAACTCCGACCATGTGACGAAGCTCGTTAATCGTGCCTTTTTCATAAGCTTGAGGAATCATATGGGTTTCGTAGGTCTTGGAATACGGAATCCGATAGACATGTGTGCTTGTGTCCCATACCACATCGCATAGGAAATAGACCCCAGCTTCATACATAAGGGGCTGGGTGCGAGAATTCGGATCATCAGGATCATCGTTTGGGTCCTTGAGAACCTCGGGACAGGTCTGCTTGGCCAGGTTACGTAGATGATAGTCTGGAGTACGATGTACCCCGTTGAGAATCCAGATGGCCATGGCACCAAGAGCAAGAGTGCTCTCAGAAGAGCGATTCTTTGGTGGGGTGTCGGCAAAGTTGGAAATGACGACGTGGACTGCGGCAAGGCGGAGGAATTTAAAATACCTGCAGGGAAGAACGGGGTGAGAGCTGATGAGTTTGATCTCTCAATGGAAAGCAAGAGCTTCACTGACCACCAACGGTTAGCAGAGATTTGCACCATAGTACGATTGATGAGTCGGGGAGGGAAGTGGGTCAACACATCATGCACATGCGCCAAGGAAACCCGGACTTCCAGCCTTGCACAACCTTCTTGAGGTCTAGATCTATCACCCCTTCTCTCGGCCTCTCCAGTACAAGCATAAAGGATATCTCCCTGTTGCTCAAGATCTCGCTTGAGCTTCTGGCAGACACGATCGGCAAGCAGCTCTGAAGGCTTCCTGTGGGAAAAGATGCCTTGGTGGAGCTGATATGAGACCGCCTTTTCTGTAGTATAGGCCTGAACGTAGGAAATGACCTCGGAGCGTGTATGCGGGGTCCAGCGGAAGCCAGCAAGGTCCTTGAGATGCATCTGGTTGTCGACAAAGTAATGTCGGTTATTGTGAAGCACCTCTCCAACATTTTCGAGGTCAGGAAGAAGATATTGAACCAGAGCTTTGTGGCCGCGGGTTTTCCAGGTGACTACCTTTCCGGGGATTCCGAACTCCAACCCGACGTCAACCAACCATTGATCCTGATGGATCGAACCCAAGTCCAGAACTCGGGTCAGATCTTCCAAAGCATTGACGTGCTCATAGATAGGACCACGTTGAACATCATCTCCAGGTTCTTCATCGGCGCCATCCAGATTGTGGACCGTCGCCCCCTTCCAACCGCGCAGTTCATGACCGAAGTAGGCGTCGCGGAAATAGGGACGGAGTGTTTGAAGCCGCTCCAAGTACGAGTGGGAGAATTCGTTGAGAAGATGTGCAGGGATATCTAGAGATGAGAGATGGAGACGGCCCGCACGATCTCGGCTAGTTTCCACTGCGGATTGGTAGTCCTGAGGCCAATGACTCCCTTGGTTTGGCATGAGACGTAGAATGAGGGGACGGAGACACCGGTTATATATGGACTGCAGATCCTTTGTTGGGATCTTCTTGGATTCTGCTCTCTGATACATCCGAGGAAAAAATACGCGGATGACCGACCGATTCGCGACCTTTCCCAGGGCAACGTTGGGGATGGAGTGCATCGGAACGTAAATGGGATTATTCTATCCAGAATGAAAATATGTACAGGACTGTATAGGATGGGGGACCCACATGCTCATTCATGGCAAGGGAATTGACGTGGTTGTTCGTAGCAAGCGTGTCCCTGAATGAGGGTACAGGCCAGACGGTAAGGGAAACCCGGTAGGGGAGGGTCTTGGTGGTTCCGATCAACGAATCGAAATCGCGAGTTGCTGTGACGTTGCGCATATCCGGTTGACCTTGGATGACGTTGAGGGTGATGCTATCTTGGGTTTCTAACAGCACACCGCGCCGACCAGCTAGAACGAATTTGAGAAACTTGAGTTCGCCATTCCGACCTTGCCCCATCCTTTGGTAGTATCCCGCTGCTTCCACCACGAATTCAGAAAGGGTCAATTGGTCGGGTTCATCGGAACGATCGTCAGGGTAAGGCCGTCCGGGCATTGTTAGAAAGTCAGGGAATTTGTGGAAAATTGAGCGCAAGAATGAGGGTGACGCAGTGAAATTGAATGGCAGACCGGGTTACCCAGTATAATTGATATAGGTTACGCCGTTACATACACTCGAGACTTCAGGTGGAAGGCCAAAGCCTAAGAAAGGGCATTCCACAGCCCCATCTGGCAACAGCGATGCGGCAGCTCACCCTAATTACATACTTTGGCTAGGCCCGCAGGTCGGATCAAGGCGGCAGAGCGGACTGATGACTAATGCAGGAAAGGCCATCAGAAAGACCATCGCGTAGCAACTTTAAACGACGCTGACTGAGCCTAACTGAGCCTAACTGAGCCTAATAGTAATACGTCGACCCAGAACAGAGGTTGCGTTGTTCCGGCATTCCGAACTGCCAGGCCCAGGCCCTGCGACCTGCGTTCCTGGCTGACCTTGGGAGTTCTACTTGTTAAATTTAGCAGCATTCATTGGTCGCATCAAGTCAGGAATCTCAGCCAGAAGAAGAGTATCTATCTATTCTTTATGTTTACCCTTTCCACGACTCTGGCGACTGCTGCCCTTGAACCGACGCATACTGCCGGGGATGAGGGGCATACCCCCGATATGTTCTACAGTATGGTGCTGGGAGGAACTTGAGGAACCCTCAGCGGTAGGTGCGAGACGCGCAGGACAGCGTGGTTTGACTCCTGTGGTAAATGTTTGGCCCTGGGGAGATGAAGTCAGGGAGGATGAAAGGGATATCAGCGGATCAGCAAAGAATGGGCCCTCAGGATGGGGCTGCGATGGAGGCGTTGCTTCGTGGTCTAAATCCAGCATGCGGGACCCCGGAGGTGTCCTCCCCTCTTCGGAATCGTCTCCAAACAGGTCCCTCATCATTTGGGTCGGATCGTCTGTTCCAAGATCCACATTCCAGCCAGGGGGAGTGGTAGGAGCCAATAAGACAGCGAGGGAACTCGGAGTGGCTTGGTTGGACACTTCATCAGGCTCCCTCTCTAAATCTGGCACGGCCGTAGAGGTGGAAGCCCTGGGAGTGGTATTTTGAGTCCCATCCAACATCTCGAGATCATCATTTTGATCTTTAAACGCAGTGGAATAGTGAGCCGGAGATGAACCCCCATTCCCCTTTCCTTACATACCTGTAGAAATGGAGCTGCGGGAAGCAACCGGCTTGAACTTTTTAGGGTTTAGGGGAACGTGCTCAGTAGAGGTAGGGGATGTTGGTGCACTGCGTTTAGTGGAAGGACACACAGGCAGCGGAGGTTGTTTTGAGGTCGTTCCCTGGATCTTAACTCGAGGTCGTGGTCGAGGGGGGGCCGTTCTGGAATGTTCCGGGTGTTCCGGGTGTTCCGGGTCTGTTTCCGAGGACCCGGTGGGATCAAAGTGCGTGCCACCTTCGTCGAATAATGTCACTAAATGTGAATTGAATTTTGATAAAGTATGGAATACAATGACGGGACAAACATGTCTTGTCATCCATTCCAACGAAGGCAAGATGGAGCATGCCTTTGTCAAAGGCAAGGTTGTTGAGGAAGACATCCAGAGTTCCTCGGGCAACCAGGCGATAGAAGTGAACCTGCTTTTGTTGAGGAAACCTATAAATACGGCCACGCAGTTGTTCGTCATCCAATGCAGACCAGAGGGTGTCCTGTATAGACGGTTAAGCTAAGGGGAGCAATGTAGATGGGAAATAAGGACGGACGGCAATGACCATTATATTGGCACATGCCAGGTTAAGACCAACAGCTCCAACCATGGACAGAATGAGCACCCGAGCACCAGCATCACGGGTGGAGTACCTGAACTCATTGAGAACAGACTTGCGCTTGTTATGTGGGGTTTTCCCATTCAGCTCTACGGTCTTGATATTGTACAGTGAGAGAACCTGGATAGGTGTATGACCTGAGTAAAAACACGAAGAGTCCTTGGATGATGGACAAACATACATCACGAATTGCAGCATTTGAGGATGGGAAGACGGAGAAGATAACCACACGATCACACTCAGCGTGGTTTACCTCATCAGCTGTAGCAGAATGGTCTATTTCAAGGGTCTGACCGTCATCAGATACCCTAAGTGGCTTGGAATTGTCTTCCTGGAGATGGTGATGCAGTATCTTAGCTAGCACGTCGAGCTTGGTAGAGGCCATGTTCTGCCATTCACCGATAGAACAAGGCCCACTCCAGCTATGGTCGGGGGAGCGAGGGCTCATGTGTGGATGTAGGAGTCCACGATGGAAGTCGATATAGAAATTCTAAGGGAATATCGTCAGTAAGTTCAAAGCCTAAGATCAAACGGTCGGAACGCATCGGAAGTGTCGGAAGTAAAGGTGGGCGGCGAGGGAAAAGCCACTCACACTTGTAGAGCTGATGAGTGTCGTCGCCGGCTTACTATCTATCATCTGATCAGTGAGGGCACTCAATGCTTTTTTCTCCCATTGACGTAGCTCCAGGAGTAGGATGTGCTCTTGGTAGGGTCTCAGGCCAAAAATCTTGTGACCCTGATAATCGATCGAATCAAGGGTGCGGCGAATTACATGCTTTGCAAAAGTGTCTCTAACAAAAGGGGTGTGTTTCTGAACACAAGGATAGTACTCGGTCTGGGTTAGGTCGTGAGAACCTTGGCCGGTGAGTCGGGCGCGAAGGTGGTTTTCAGCCTCATCAGATTGGCGCTCAGCTTTGCGATCTTTGGCCTGTGCACGGACCAACTCCCTTTGGACCTCATTATATCGGCTTTTGTTAAAAAATGGGCGGATGCCCATGAAATGACCCATGACCCATAAATCCTGGGGGAAGATTATGTAAGGGAGAGGTAAGGAATGGAAAATGCATGCCTGCAGTTTTGTCATGACTGGGGTGGCTGTCATGGATACCATGAAGGATGAGTGGCAACGGAGAGCGTATGCTGCAGTGTGCAACTTGTTGAACTTGCGTACAGCGTGAGCCTCATCCATGATCATGGCAAGATAGTCTTGGCTATAGGCTGTGGAGCCGACGTTCCGGTCATACAACCCGGATCTCTCGGGTTCCCCCTCGACGTTCCGAACGATATCCGCAAGTACGGTGGATGCATCCTCCTGGAGGGCCTGGAAGAAAAACGAAAAGGAGTTTAACTCCAGGAGTTATAGGCAATAGCCATGACTCACTTTCTCCGTGGCCAATATTATGCGATGCGAAGGGCTATGGTGGCTTTTCATGAAGATGTCGACCCACCAGGTTTTGCGAGTGCTGGGCTTGCCAGTATATGGGAACAAATCAAAAGAGCCACGCCTGAGGAAGCGTTCAATCTCCCTTGACCACTGGGCATGAAGGTTGACAGGGCATATGATGATGAAGGGGTGATCAGGTATGTTACCGTCCTGACCTTGCCATTGTTTGTTGACTACAATGGGATCAGGACGGGAGAACTGAGACTTTGTGTATAAACCTACCAAAGGCGCCGGGAAATGTGCCGTTTTTGTCGAAGAAATGGCGGTAGAATGATAAGCAAGCAATGACTCCTATGACCTGTAGGGTCTTCCCGATACCGACGCCGTCCATAAGAAGTACAGGTTCACCTTCGAAGGCGCGCTCGAGCATGCGATAAATGCCGATGAGTTGATGCCAGCGGGGGCTCAGGGGCTCACGGGGATTGGTCTCAGAGGTAAGCCACCTCTCGCCTTCTTCACTCCATGGGTCTATCACTCCATCTGGATCGGTGTATTTCTGGAAGAAAGGGAGCGTCTGAGTATCCTTGAAACCGAGATAAGACCAAATTTCTTCTTCCGATAGTTCCGATAGATCTTCCGTCCCTTCCTTCCAGGCGACGTCAACGGGACAGCCCTCGGGCAAATCAACTTGGATTTCGGCGTTGTTAGAGTCAAGGTTCTCGAGAGCAGTTCTAACAAGTCGTTCGATGTCCTGGACATCTTGCTTGGAGGCGAGTTTTTGGAGAGCATCTCGGAGAACCTTCGGTAGCTCTATACCAAACCCCGTCAAGACATAATAATCTACGTTAACTATATCAGATGATGCTCACTGTCTGTAATGTTGTTCACAGCGTCATCGTTCAGAGCACTGGAAAGCATGGCCTCCAGCATCGTCCGTTTTGCTTCAAGGTCGTCTGTGGTCTTTTTGTCCTGGTACCGGACAAGGATGGTGAAAACGCGGCGAAGGCGGGTGAGATATGACTTGATCATCTTGACTGGTGGGACTGTGCCTTCCTGGATGATAGCTAGAAAGAATGTGCGAACTATGAGCTTGGTTTCCAACACCCTGAATGGTATGCGGCAGAGGTTTCACCTTTCCATTCTTCCTCCAATGCTTTCTGGTCCTTTTCAAGCTGTCGAGCCTCCCGGGAGATCCCCTTCCGGTACCGATTCCACGTTTGGACTATAAGGGCATCCACAAAGCCCTTGATTTCTGGAACCAGGAAGTTTACGTCGTCTTCATATGCCGATTCACCGAATAGAGCATGTGCGAGGGGTGTTGTAACCACATTTGGGACCTGAGAATCCTCGAGGCGTGGAAGCTTAATCATGAGTGAGCACTGGGCAAGGTACCCTTGGAAAAAAAAAATATGCTTGCCTGGCATTTCTTTGCCCGCGCCATGACATCATAAGGCGAGCACTTGTGCTCGGTGAAAACTTTATCGACGCAGTCATTCATCTTCCACCTCTTTCCCCAGTTGTCCCGAACCCAGTTGTTCCATGCAGTCCGTCCAGCGTGGTCGTTGTCGCTAAGGTTGAGGTTGGAATATCGGATCTGCTCTCCTGAGTCAGTCGCTGACCAGAGATTTCTGGCATATGTTTTGACACCCTCAGCAATCCGTGTTGTCCAGGTATGGACATGTGGAGCCTGAGCATCAGCATCCACACCAGGTTCTGTATTCCAGGGCACACCAAGCACACGGGTTAGATCCTGCCAGGTTGGGCTTGTCCACGGCAACCCTTCTGCATTACCCAGTATCAGCAGCGCAGCAGCGATAGACAGCGAAGGCATGACGTGGCAGTCGGTGATGAGGTAGGAAAATTTAGGCTGTCAGTTCCACAGCGTTCGATGCTTTGTGAGATTAATAAGGTTTGACTTATCAGGGGGGGAATTGGCTGCGTGAGCGGAACTTTATATTTGATCCGGCAACATCAGCGAGGCTCGGACCCAGTCCCTGAAAGGCACCGAAATACTTGATTGGTGAAGACGGAATGTCACATTTGAACATAGAAACAAATGGTTTCAGCAATTGGGATTGGCTTTAAATGTCATGAACGTCAAAGGGGATATGGCGTGATCTAGATCCTTTGAGTACCGATTAACTGGGTCGTGAGTAGAGTGGCGTGGGGCCATTTTAAATGCCAGGAATAGTTCTAGACGTGACTCGGTCCCGTAACTTCATATTAGAGTCTGAGGTAGACAACCTGTAGCTACAGCGTGAAATACATAAAGTATGTGGGGTGTGAGTTGGGACTCGTCCAGGAGGTTCAAAATCAGGTGTATGAACGGGAAGGTACGCTGGCCTTCTCGTATGTAGGTGCGCCGCGGTTCCGAGTTCGGAAGGGCCGGGAAGCCTAGTTCCGGGTCGGAAATGAAGCTCCTTTCTCGGAACCCACAGTTCCGAGGAAGGAGCCAACAAACAAGGGTGGCCTTGCACGCGAGGTACCCCCCTTCCCAAATACGGTAACTATCGAGTACCTTAAAGGCACTCCAAACCCCAGCACGGTTTAATAATTGTGTTCACGATGCAGCAGTTCTGTGTGCAAAGTTTATTGGACTCTAGTGCGGCCAGAAAAACATGCGATAATTACTAACTTACTTTCAAACTTTCCAACTTTTTGAGCCTGTACGGAAGCCGCGGGTGGAGCCGTGTGAATCCTGCATGATCCGGTATGGCGCCGGCTTCAGCCTTAGCGTCATCAACAGTCGACGATCGCACCACGGATACCCAAGCATGACGCCAAACGTCCCTACACCATATCCTGAGGGCCGAAGCGCAGTGGAATGGCCCTGACCTGAGTTTGTCCAGCAGAGAAACTAAGGAAAATAGTTGGTTTCGAGATCCCTGTTTGCAGTTGCATCTGTTTGTAGTGGGTTTCATTGCGAGATAGATAGCAGAATCTTGGCAAGGTTTTGCATATACAGTACATCCCAGACGAACAGGCAAGATGTCATGGATTGATGTCGGGGTGATCTGACCCAAAAACGGAGCTACTTGGACGCAACGTGGCAGGATAATAAATTGAACCACTAACACTGAGGCCTTTCGAATGCTGGGGGCTGGAAGGCTCACGGTGAGAGGGTGGCTGCACCGGTTGTGGTTGACATTCCCGGTATATTTAGGCATCCCTCGCGCAATCCTGTAGAGAAGATCGATAGCGGATACATGGCCAGGGAATACCATCTCTACGTTTGGGTCCAGGCCTAGATCTACGAGACTGGCAAAAAAGTGAAGAGCTCCTTGAAGCTGACTACTAAGTGTTCAACAAGTTCACCAGAGTATTTGAAGAGCTCTATTATCAATGAAAACTCGAGCGTATTCATTTCGTACGTCAAAGCATTCGCGCGCTGACACATTACAGTCGCGAAGTTGAGACGAAGGACTCCTTGTCTGTGCCTCGCAGCGGCATGGAACGAACCGTTGGTAACCTCACAGAAGAGCTTCGACAACACTCGCAATGTCATGCGCTCAGCGTGAGCTCGAGTGAATGCCATGAAGACTATAATCCCAACCCTTGACCCTCACCAAAGAAAAAACCCAGGAGATCATACGAGATCGAAGGTGGTTATCTTCTCCCTCTCAAGCATGAGCGCAGCCGCCCGCCACGAAATAACAAAGATTGGCTTCAAGCCAATTCACCTGATTCACCCGATCTCCGATACATTGGCCCTAATGGATGTTTGAAAGTTCGTTGCTGGGCACGTTTCCATGTAAAGGTATGTCTATCCTTTGCAATAATGAATCGTGAAAGATAATGTAACTGACGACGTGGAGAGGTTTTTGAGTCCAGGATGGGGTCAAAAACAGGAACGAAGCCATGAGGTGCAACGAGGGAGTATATCGTGTCGTGGACAATATTCATCAACCCTGAATCCAAACCAACGAAAGCACCCGTGCAGCAACGCATACAATGAGTGCGGCGAAATAAGAGGCATGTTGACGTCTTGCCATTACTCGCTGACAGGTCTGGATGGAAGGAGTGGCGTAAAGCAAGCGGTGATCAATCGCCTACTGGGGGTTGCGTGCGTATAAATCATGTTGTAACAAACAAGGTAATGCGTGCGGGTGCGGTCCTGGTCAAGTACATAATGATAGGTAAGTAAACCAGCCATCAGGCATGGTAATATGAAGACATGAGGAGTCGAGATGATGCCGGCGTATCGGCTCGCACGAGGCACGGAACCCCAACTAAGGGTTGTCCGTCTATAAGCGTGCATGGACTGAATAGGACCAGGACCGCGGACAGGAAGGCGACAGAGGATGGATTGAGAACGAGATGGATGTGCAGGTATTATGACCGGCGAGATCAACCGCTGCGGTCTTGCGTCAGTGTAACCCTTCAACTGAGACCGGGATGTCCAACGTTCATCGTGAGCTCCGACTCAAAGGGAGGCTAACTGTCGAGCTGATTGGGAGTTCCGAGAGCAAGGTGGCACGGCTAAATGTCTGTGAACCAAGGATACCAGAGAGGGACCAGGAGATGGTGTGGGCCAGACGACCTGAGGACAATGCTGCGATGACGGTGTCGTAAAAAGTGCGGAATAAAAAAAAAAGTGATGCTAAGTGTCCATTGTAGTAATGCGACCCGCGATCCAGGCAGGTATTCCAGTCATGCGAGTGTCTTTGCAATAATGGACCGTGAGGGATAATGTAACCTTTGGCGCAGGGAGGTTTTTGTCCAGGACGAGGTCAACAATCAAAAGCTTGACTGCGACGGCAGTGTGTCTCTGCTCGGCAGTGCCAACGATCAAAGCCTCATTAGTGCTGCACCGCAGGTGAGACAATGTTGTAGATAGGAAGTGGGTGATGCTCACGTGCGGAGTCGCTGAACTTCGTTCTCGGCCTGTTGGAGCCTCGTCTGAAGTTGCTGGGTGGTCATCTCGAGATACTGGACGTGGGTGGTAACGCGGTCGAGGAGGGAGACCTTGCTCGACTTCTGGTTGGAGACAGGGAGTCCATGAGCTGACGGTAGCTGTCGTGAAGCTCATCGCGATGCCTCTGCTCCGACTCGATGCGCTAAAGACGAATGGTCTCATGGCGGACATTGGTAGTGCTACCAGCCGCGATCGCGGGCTGGAACTGATCATCGTCCCCATGGAAATCGTCATTGCGGGACTTTCATCTTGGGGTCTTCGCCGCCGAACGAGTAGCGGGTGCCACAATAGGATTGAAGCAGCCAAACAAAAACGACAAACCAACCCCCGACACTTGGCGCGCACACAAACCATCCTGCCCCCGGGCGGATGACGTCTCAACACAGTGGCACACACGCCCCCTGGATCTCAAAAGATCCCCACAAGATAGAGACCCAACGGCCTCCGAATACTTCTCCTTTTTCATTTTCATTCCGTCTCAAATGTAACTCGCAACGTCCGCACACACATGTAAAACCTACGATACAGCAACCTGCCTGAGGGCCAACTCCGCAAAGATACGTACAGAGCACTCCCCCCCTAGTATATACTTGTCACACACTGCACGTGATGTAAATGTCCACCAAGAGGCGCAAGCCTCACGGACAATAAACGAGGATTCAAAAAAAAAAAAAAAAAAGATTGAAGCAGCGGGAACGGGGAACGGATGCATATGGACGGAAGGAGGGTGGGTGCCGCTGCCGCGCCTGCGCCTGCCAGAAGTAAGGCGATCGGAAGAGAGCTCGCCGCTACGAAGATTGTAGCCAGCAGGGAGGTGCCATTGTCGAGAGGGGTATAAGGACGACCGGGGGAGGCGATGGTGTAGTTGTAATACGTTGTATTGACTTATTTGGTTGTCGCTAAGGGGCAGCCCCACCCTCTTCAGCTTTCAGACTGCAACTTTCCTGATGTCCCCTCAGCGTAGAATGCGATCCTCGCATCAACAGGGTATAGTACGGGATAGAGTGTATTGTCGCCTTTTGCAGCTGCCGCAGTAAGTACTGACTGGGTGTTCTGAAGCTCGAGTGTGCATTCATCCTTGTGGATGGGGATGGGTGATGATGTAACAGAGGTAGTCTCGTGAAGGTAGTCCATCAACCCCAGGTACTCGGGATGGGCAAAGAGGTGAGTGATAAACCGTATGCATAGCCTTGATGTGTGCTCCAAAGACACGGATGCAGTGGCTTGGTTGCGGGTACTGTAGCATGCGCTGCGTGCAGGGCCAGCCGGGGTGCTGGAAGGGGTGGGCTTCCGGAACCGGATGAACTGACCCAAGGGGTAGCGGTAGAATAAGTACAGGAACATTGAAATTTGAGTCATACCGGTTATTCTTGTAACCCGGCTATAGACCTGAGCTGATGGTACTACGCACAGTGGAATGGCTTTACCGCTGCACTTTAGTTAGAGCTTGTCTCTTCAGACACTCCAATTCCGAGTCGTTCCGGTTGGTTCCCGAAGATTATGTACCCGTCTACGGCTACTGTATATACGTTGTACCAGCCTTATATCAAACACAACGGAACTGACTATCTATGTATTAACCACCTCGAGCAGGGTTGCTCGGGGTGCTTCGTTTGTCATTCAAGTTGTTTTCATCTCGCTGTCTGTAGTTACTACCGTTTGCTACCAGCCCTACAAGACCTGGGCCACTGCCGCCGTTCCGGGACGATTCCGTCCGAGTTGGTAAATAGCTGAGGCCGGCTTAAATAACAGGTATGGCTCAAAATTTCAACGTTCCAGTACCTATTCTACCGCTACCCTTGTGTGGGTTCGTCCGGTTCTGGAAGTCCACCCCTTCCGAGTTCCTTGGCTCGCCCACGGTGAGAGTCCTGGACTCCCATATGCATGGAGGTGTACCCAGATCACAGGGACCAAGTGGCCATGCACATATGAGAGTCCAGGACTCCCGCCATGCACACGGAGAGTTAGGTTATGTGACCCGAGGTGTACTCAGATTGCAGCGACCAAGCGGCCGTGCACAAACGGGAGTCCGGGACTCCCGCCATGCACACAGCGCCCAAGTGGCCATGCACATATCATATGGGAGTCCTAGACTCCCACCGTGCACATAGCTTCTTGGGTCACGACTCACGGGTGATATGGCCGGAAAGCCCCGGACCGGCCGCATGGCGGTATATACCGCGGTGCATACGGGAGTCCTGGACGCCCAACCTGTGTTCACATAACGTAACCTAACCATATGCACCGTGGTATATACACGGTTATATACACGGTTTATGCGGCCAGTCCTGGGCTTTCCGGCTGGTGTGCATGGTGGGAGTCCTGGACTCCCATATGCACTGCAGTATATCCAGGTTACACGGCCAGTCCTAGGCTTTCCAGTCACATCTGGTGTGCATGGTGGGAGCCCTGGACTCCCATATGCGCTGTGGTATATACAGGTCACGTGGCCAGTCCCGGGCTTTCCGGTCACATCTGGTGTGCATGGTGGGAGTCCTGGACTCCCATATGCACTGCA
Source organism: Boletus reticuloceps (assembly GCA_018397855.1). Classification (NCBI taxonomy): domain Eukaryota; kingdom Fungi; phylum Basidiomycota; class Agaricomycetes; order Boletales; family Boletaceae; genus Boletus; species Boletus reticuloceps. The sequence continues at coordinate 145,261 of JAGFBS010000054.1, forward strand.
GTATATACAGGTTACATGGCCAGTTCTGGGCTTTCCAGTCACATCTGGTGTGCATGGTGGGAGTCCTGGACTCCCATATGCACTGCAGTATATCCAGGTTACACGGCCAGTCCTAGGCTTTCCAGTCACATCTGGTGTGCATGGTGGGAGCCCTGGACTCCCATATGCGCTGTGGTATATACAGGTCACGTGGCCAGTCCCGGGCTTTCCGGTCACATCTGGTGTGCATGGTGGGAGTCCTGGACTCCCATATGCACTGCAGTATATACAGGTTACATGGCCAGTTCTGGGCTTTCCAGTCACATCTGGTGTGCATGGTGGGAGTCCTGGACTCCCATATGCGCTGTGGTATATACAGGTCACGTGGCCAGTCCCGGGCTTTCCGGTCACATCTGGTGTGCATGGTGGGAGTCCTGGACTCCCATATGCAATGCGGTATATACAGGTCACGTGGCCAGTCCTGGGCTTTCCAGTCACATCTGGTGTGCATGGTGGGAGTCCTGGACTCCCATAAGTACAGTGTTATATGGGAGTTCTAGATGCCTGCCCTGGATTAAGAGGGCCTGGGACTCCCGACTCACCATTTGGGCCATGGGATCTGAGTGGCACTGGTACCACCATCTGTATGGGAGTCCAGGACTCCTGCCATACATGATGATGGCTACTTCAGTGAGGGGACCCCACAACACTCAACCAGCTTGTGTCATGGACTCCTGATACACCTCATATCACATGACCTGGGCCTTGAGTGGTGTGCACAGTGGGAGTCCTGGACTGCCCACATATAGTAGAATATTGTCGGAAAAAATCATTCACCCTAGAGCTAGGGAAATTCAAAAATGAAGTCTCATAACCTGAATGCCTTCCATAGGTTTTTATGGTCACTCGTCAGCGTTGACACAGGCGAGCGGTGGTCCCATCCAGTTCAAATTTTCCTGTGGCTGAATGCCCTCGGCTGGGATGGAAATTTCAAGGAAGCCCCCGACCTGACGTCTGACCTCGCAAAGCTTAAGTACCTCATACAAATAGCTACTCTCCTTCAAGTGGTGGTTTTCAGCGAGGACAGTGAGTTGCCTATTGTGGAGTGCATGCTCATTTGTTGCATCATTCATATTGAACTTCCTGATGTCTGTGACGTCTAGCTGTCTCACTGACTTGCATGACAAGGTCATGCACCTCAGCCGACCTACGCCTTTCACCATGGTGTACGAGATGCAGCAATACACCTCCGCCCTGGCGTTCTCACAGAAACGTGACCCGAATGTGCTGGTCGACAATGAGTTCAAATGGATCACAGTGGGCACAGAAACGATGCATTTCGAGAAACTCAGACTCGGTGTGCAAGCGCTGCTCGAGGCAATACATACAGGTTACCTCCCCCTGACCGATGGCCGATTTTCGGTCTCTGAGCTTCCCGAGGTAGTGCGTGACGACATGTCAAACAGCAGGCGCGGCTATTCCTTCACATCCAAGTCACCATTTCGCGAAAAACAGCATTTGCTGTTTTGGTTCCTTCTGAAGAAGTTCGATCTAGCTATGCTGGATTTGCAGGGCGAGGCTCGCTGGGACATACCCAAAGTGAAGCTGCTACTACGTCGTATAGAACGCATCTGGAACCCCCTGCTGCACGTGCTTTACCTCACTACTGGCATATCCACTCGGGCGGAGCAGTTTTTCCTCCACCAAATTCGCAATGCCGACCGCCATTGAAACCTTGTGTTCCATGGGAGGGACATGATGCTTGTGACTCGCGCCAGTAAAACGACAAACCTTACCGACCATGACTCCTGCACGCCAGCATACGTCCCAGCGCAGGTGGGGCGTTGGCTGGCCGAGTTTATCGGCGGCGGTCTGCGGGAAGCAGAGGCTCTTTTGGCGGGCATCGCTTATGGGCCACAGGCTGTCTATGAATACCAAATGTGAGTGAAATCTGGTGTCCCTCTTCCTTCTGTAACGGCTGAACTTCCTCTGCTCCCCTGCAGTTACCTGTGGACCAGTGATGGGAAGCGTATGAAAGCGGAGGCATTCTAATAATCTACTTTTGGCAGTAGAGCGGTCTATGAGTGGAGAACGCAACTGCCTTTTATGGTAATCAGGACGCAACCAACTGACAGGCAGAACGCAACCTAGCACATTCAGAGCGCAACCTGGTACCATGAGAGCACAACCTGCTGACTAATGAACGCAACCAGAGCGCAACCTAGTAGTGAGAAGGCAACCCAGTACAGGAGAACACAACCAAGAACACAACCAGAATGCAACCTAGTACAGTGAGGACGCAACCAAGAACGCAACCTAGTACAGTGAGAACGCAACCCAGAACGCAACCAGAACGCAACCTAGTACAGTGAGGACGCAACCAAGTACAGTGAGAACACAACCCAGTACAGTGAGGATGCAACCAAGAACGCAACCAGAACACAACCCAGTACAGTCAGGACGCAACCAAGAACGCAACCTGAACGCAACCTAGTACAGTCAGGACGCAACCCAGTACAGTGAGAACGCAACCAGAACGCAACCTAGTACAGTGAGAACGCAACCCAGTACAGTGAGAATGCAACCAAGAACACAACCTAGTACAGTGAGCACGCAACCAAGAACACAACCTGAACGCAACCAAGAGCGCAACCTAGTACAGTGAGAATGCAACCTAGTACAGTGAGGACGCAACCCAGTACAGTGAGGACGCAACCAAGAACGCAACCAGAATGCAACCCAGTACAGTAAGGACGCAACCAAGAACACAACCTAGTACAGTGAGAACGCAACCAAGAACACAACCCAGTCTACTGGTAAATCAGGCAACCAGGGTACAATCAAAAAATATATCAATGGTGAGCACAACCCGCCGGTGTATCAGGCAATCAGGATACAATCAAAGAATATAGAATTGAAATGCCTGTGTATGATGTCCTTCCTAGAGGGACATCATACACACCATGGGAACCTAAGCATGGCACTATAAGAATGTAAATGCCTGTGTGTGATGTCCTTCCTAGAGGGACATCAGTACTGTGAAATTCTCTGACAACTGATGTTCTCATGTGTGGATGTCCCTCCAGGATGGACAGTTGTGGTCCATAGTGTGAATTTACATCTCTGTAAAGAGTGTAGAGGAACATATACTATGGGAAGCAACATTTCTGTATATGGTATGTCCACCTGGAAGGACATACACACTCTGACAAGATGAACCATACTTATATCCTGTAACAACATGTCATATACTATGGGAAAACACAAATCACACCATGGAGAATTTGCAATCCTCTATGTGAATGTCCTGCTTGGAGGGACAGATGATATACCAGAAAAACTAAAACATTACACCAGGGAACTCATACTCTGACAGTAGTATGTGGTAGGGGCTGTGAACCCTAGAGACACTAGGGTAAATGGTTCTGACTGCACCCTAGGGAGTGCAAAATCCACTCATAACCCTAAGCTGGATCTCCCAGGAGTGGGTACTCGTCGGCGGATGCGATAACCCTCGGCGTCGTACACGGGAACGTCGTGGCCGCCTCGTATGCGTCGAAGGTCGACTTCGACTCGATCGGGATCCGACTCCGGAAGGTCGTAGAGAGGACCCAGGTGTGCGCGATGCAATATTTCGCCGCTGAGACAGGTCCACTGGTCGACCTCCTTGAATCTGAGGAGGATTTGGTTGGGTGAGATTGGGGGGAAAGAGAGAGAGAGAGAGAGAGATGATTCATCATCGACTTACACGAGATGGTGGGCGATCGAAAAAGAGAGGGACCTGACATGTGTGAGGTCGTGATCCCTCTCCCAACTCTGGCGTATGGAGGCGCGCAACCTCTCGTTGGATGCGGAATATATGGGTTGGTTCTGACCGTATCTGACGGTGAGGGCGACAGGAGAGTTGTTGTCGAGGAAACCGTCGGTCTTCCAGGACCTGGGTGCTCTCTGTACCCAACCAGGCCAGGAGGCCCTGAGTTGGGCATGGAGACGTCTGAGCTGGGGAAGGGTGAGCTCGAGGACTCTTCTGTTCTCTTCGAGTCTTCCCCTGGCAGTGCGAAAGTTAGAATACATATAATATCGTGTTGTTGTACACTCACAGCAGGTCGGTCTCCCTGGAGACAGAGTCCTTGGTGAGGTCTTCTGGGTAGGGGTTGGCGAGGTGTATGTCGTCGAATCGCATGGTGGAGAGGATGTGAGCGAAGAATAGGACGAGCATGTATGCATGTGAGGGGAGGAGTGCGGTGGTGGGAGCGTCCAAAGGAGTGAAATCGTCTGCGAGCCTGAGGTCGTCACGGTCTGGGTCATGGTGTTGGTGGCCTGGGCCTGGGGCGGCGGGGTCGTCGTCAAGGTGGTGCGGTGGTTCAAGGACTGTGTTTGGGACGAGGGCGAGCCATATTTCCTCTTGGTGACGAGTGCCGATGTGGATCATGCGACCTGTTGTGGAGAAGGGAAGCTTGGATGGGGTATTGGGCCAGAGCTTGAAGAGTCTTGAGAAGGAGAGCTGAATGTGCCAAGTGTGATCGTGTGCGACGGCGAGGGAGGGAAGGAGGGCGTCGAGACCGAGCCTGGCACCGAGACAGAGGGAATAGTCGATGAAATGGCCGTCCATGGCGGCGAGGACGCGATCGTTGTCGTTTTGGTCGAGAAGGAGAGAATTGGGGATGACGAGACGACTGCGGGACTGAAGGAGACGGAGAGCGTCTTGAGGGCGAGAGCGACGATAGAGGGAAGCGAGGGTTGCGAGGGAGAGGGAGTGTGAATGGGATGTTGCGAAGCGTTGTTCGAAGTCGAGATGATGGTCTGGGCCGCGAGTCTGAACGGACCTCATGATGGCGTCGTCGACGACGTCCTGGTGGTAAGGGTCTTCTGCTTGCATGTGGTCAGGGACGAGAGCGACGTTGAAGGGAGCTGCATGAGGGTGAGGAGCGTCAAGCTGAGGGAGAGGATGATCATATGGATCGTGAAAGAGGGGGTCTATGGGACCAGGAAGGTCGTCGTCGTCGTCGTCGTCATTGCCGTCTGGATGGTCAATGTCAGCGTGACGGACGTCGTCGTCGATGTTAGGATCATGGTGATGATCACTAGTAGGAAAGGGGCAGATAGAATGTCAATATGGATGGATGGATGTGAAGGTTAACACGGAAGAGGTAAGAAAAGAAAAGAGATGGAATGGAATGGGATGCTTACGGTGTGAAGGGACGTGGGGGAGTTGGGGGACGAGGGTGAGGGATGGGTGGTGATGGTGGACGTGAGTGGACGGAGATGGAGACGGAGTCAGAGTCCGAGGAAGGGAGGGGAGTAAGGGAAGGGAAGCGAGGGCGAGGGCGAGGGCGTTGAAAGGGCATGAGTACTAGGAGTAGTGTTTGTGTTTTAAAAAGGATGAGATGAAAGTGGGAAACGATACGGTGAGGATGGGGAGCGTCGCGGCGGAGAGGTAGAGAGACATATTTTATACTAGTATACTATACTGGATCTTGATCGGAGGACACTTGGGCTGAGAGATTGGAGCGAGGAAGGGTGGAATGAATTGGAAGAGGGCGTGATGGGGTGATAGTAGTGTGATATGATGTGAGGAGTTGGGGGAGGAGATTGTAGTAGGAGGAATAGAATTGAAATCGGAGGGGTGGCAGTGATCGGATGGGTCAGACGGAGATTTGAAGGAAGCGGGACGGGGATGGGGACGGAGAGAGAGTACGATCGGTTACGCTTACCTTTGTTTGGACTCAGCGAAAGTGGATGAAACCGAGGGAACGGTACATAGTTAGTAGAGACGGCCGGAGGTAAAAATGGAAGGGAGGAAAGGAGAGAGGAGTGGATGGGTGGAGTCGAGAACGGGAGTGCAAGAGTGGTGGAACTTGAAGTAGGTACCGAAGGATAGGGATAGCAAGGAGGACTTGGTGGAGTGGTTGGGCCTGGTGGATATGGCACGTATTGGATGGAAGACGTAAGAGGACAGGGATATATTGTGGCGTACTGCGGTGGTATGGCAGGGACAGATTGATTGAAATAGAAAAGAAAAGAAAAGAAAGTAAGTACGTACGGAGTGGAAGGGTCGTGATTGGGAAGCGGTGAGGGATGACAGGGCAGAGTCGGCAGAGTCGGGATGAGCGCAGGGACGGGTGGAGGTAATGAAGTGGGAGTGGAAGGAGAGAGGGAGGGGAAGTGAACAGGAGGTACGTGGATAGTAGGAGAGGGGGGAATGGACTGGAATGGACTGGGAAGGGGAATGGCGAGGGTAGAGTGAAGTAAGTGAGAGGGAATAGACGAGGAGAAGAGAGGAAGGAAGGAACAAAGAAACGTGAGGCGAGGTTGGAAGGAAAGGGAAGGGAAGGGAAGGAAATATGAGAATAGGATGACTCAACTGGAATGAGATGGTGGAGGAGGAGGAGGGGATATGTTTTTTGAATGAAAGGGGGGAAGTATGACTGGGATAGCATGATAGCATATGGGGAACTTGATGGGATATCACAGGAGGAGAGGGAGATGTAAAGTGGAAGAAGAAAATAGAAGAAGGGGGAGATGAAAGGTGAGTCGACGAAGGTGCAGGTGCAGGGAAGGAGAGAACGAGAACGAGAACGAGAACGAGACGAAGACGGGTGGTATCGAGTACTAAGAGAGGATGGCGTAACGAGACGGCAAGAATAGCGAAGTGTTACCACACTGCACTGGAGGGAAGACGGCCCAAGTAGCGAGTACTGACAGATACTGATGTGATTGAGATGGAACGAGATGGCGAGGGATCAGATCAGGACGGGTGTGAAGGCAAGGTGGAATATGTGTCATTCGTGGTGGATAGGAGATACAAGGTACATACAACGATGACACGAAGACGAGGAAGTAGAAGTACAAGAAGAAGGGAAGGGAGAGAGCGGGTGTTCAACAAGTGTTGAGAGAGTCGGCGAGAAGATCAGCGTCCTCGCTCTCGTCGACTGGAGGCGGGGGAGAGGTGCGCTGAGGCTGCTGACGACGAAGAGTACGACGGGGATTGTCCTGACGCGTCTTGAGAGCGGGAGGACGAGAGGAGGAGGAGGGGCCTGCAAGGGAGGTGGATTGAGGTGGAGGGGGCGGCGGGGGCGGGAGGGAAGGAGGCTTTGACGATTCGCCCGCGGTGTTGATGCGAGCACGTTTCTTGCGGTCCTGTGCGCGTGGAGCTGAACGATGTGGTGGATGATCGAGACATGTAGCAGAGAAAGACAACGGATGGAAGAGGGACTTACGAGAGACGATCGAAGGAACACGCTTCTGGGCGGGGATGACGCGACGAGTGGTTGACGGAAGCGTGTCGGCGGGGAAGGGGTCGAGATGCTGTATCTCCTTTGTGATAGCTGTGAAACGAATAAGTCAACGGGATGGGTCAGTGAGTGGAAGATCGGAGGACGGAAAGGAGGAAAGTACGTACATTCGACGGCCTCGCCAGTAGGATCGTCGCGATCAAGGATGCCTAGAAAGCAAGAGCGTCAGGGTTAGGGTGTAACGGATAAAACACACGAGAGCATGATAGAACGAGAGAGCGATGATGTTGTTTTACCGCGCACGGGTAGGGTGCAGCGTGCGCGGCGAACGAACCATCACGGACGTCGAGAAAAGAACGGGTTTGTTGCATCGAATCGCCGCTGGTACGCAAGGTGTAGCGCGCGCGGTGATTCGACGATCTGTATTAAACGAAAGAGGAGAGAACTTACCGTCGCTGTCATCGACGACCATACCGCCGTCTGTTTCCGTGTCGACTTGCGTCGGGACGAGAGTCCTTCTAGGGGATTGTGTGGGTTCCCATTCGGACACGGGAATGTCGTCGTCCGATGTCGACACAGATGGATTGCGTTGGGTGAATGGCGGTTTAGCGAACGGGTCTTGAGAGGTGTCTGTGGAAGACCCAAGAGCGTCGTTGAGATCAACGTTGTCGGGGAGGGGAGGGACGTCGTCTGTGTCCATGTCGACAGCATCTTGAGCCACCTCGCGTGTGGAGTCTTTGCCGGATGTGTCGTCCATGTTCTCGTCGACATCGACATCCTGTGCTGTGGGATTGTCGACTTGTTTGTCCTGGACGTCCGTGGCAGGAGTCGGGCTGGGAGCGGGATGCTGTGAGGGCTGGGCGACGGTGGGTGGAACATTTGCGACTGTGAAGTGAGTGTGAGTTGTGAGAGTGTGAATGGGTATGGAAAGAGTACTTACAGGACGAGTCGAGCGTGAGTTGCTTCGGCTTGGGGTCCTTTTTCAACACTTTCTGTCCCCGTGTTGACAAAACCGCGTTGGTTCGAAACGGCGAGAAGAGACAAGAGAATATCTTCTCGTCCATCTGAGCCTTGGCCTCAGTGTCCGCTTTGACCTTGGAGACGGAGGTCTTGATTGACGTCGGCTTGGGGTCCTCTCCCTCGTCGCCCTCGTCGCCCTCGTCGTCGCCATCGTCCTCATCGCTGTCGACCTCGTCGCTTTCGACGTCGTCTTTGGCCTTTGCCTTACCTTTCTCAAGGGCGGCTGTTTGGTGCAGCGTCTTGACGGAAAGCGTGTCGTCGCTGCGTATGGCTTCGATGTTGTCGTATTTGTCCACATTGTTGTCGTCTTCGTCGTATTGCGGGTCACGGTGTCGCTCCGAATTGTTAGCGAGATCCTGTGTGATGGTGTGATGGTGTGATGTGTATGTCGACTGTATGCAGAGGAATGTACGTACAACTATCAGCTGATCGAGGGTGTCAGCGATTTGTCTCGAAACTGCGCGAGGTTTTCCGAGGGAGAGCGATGCGCCGGCGACGACAGGCCATGCAATGGGGCATGCTTCGACGGCACGAACGACCTTCTGAATCCAGTCTGAATGGAGGCGACGGGTGATGATGGTGCTGCTGCGCGAGTTCTCGTCACAGATGTCGAAGAGGTTTGTCGACATAGAAGCTTTCTTTGTATCGAATACGATGGCGTCAGGCCATGTGAGCACGCGAGATCCGTCTGGCAAAGGGACGCCTTTACCCTCGTACAGAGTGCATGTGAGTAACGAATCAAGAACGACACGAAGGAAAGACGCAGCGCTATTGTCGGCCGTGAGGAGGGGTACGCGGTACCGCTGGATTGCGCAGTATTCGTAGATCGCGGCTACGATCGTCTCTTTCCTCCATCTCGCCTCGCTCTTCTCCTTCGTTTTGCCAAACGATTGAGTGTGGTAGGCGATAAGTGGGAGCGTACGATAAATCTCCTTGGTGATGGGCTGGATTGGCGTGGTGCGATACCAGCGGGAGAGCCACAGCACATCGTTTTGCTGTGTCCAGCTGGAAGACACGCGATTCTTGACGAAATCGTCGACGACGTGGATTTCCAAATTGTATTCTTTGCGAACGATGCTGTCTGTGAAGAGTCACGGGATGTGTCGTCATCGAAGAAAGTCACGGGACGTGTGACTCACCATCTGTATCCTTCGTACCGCGCACAATTTGTATGGGATCTGGCGATTTCCACGGAGTCTCCACCTTCTCTGGGCCGTCGAGGAGCATGTGCTCCCTCAAGGTAGGTAGGAAGTCTGGTCGAGGCGGCATGTCGATGTCGCCCATCTGCTCGTCCATCCTCAACAAAGCTCCGAATTGGGAGAACAACGCCCACACGACCTGTAAGAAGCGTCGACAACGACAACGAGACGGTAGGATTGTTAACGACTCACGATTTTCTGTGCTCTCAGGACAGAGTCGTCTGCGATGTCAGGGTGACCTGCGATTCCGCGCAGCATGTCTGCGGTGGCCGAGGCAACCTTCCACTTCCTGCCAACGATCCGCTGAGAATACAAGAGAGGCGAAAACCAAGCAGACACCTGTACAAGAGAATGACGATCAGGTATGTACAACTCCAATTGAATGGTCAAATCGCCGCGTACACTGCACCCTGCGTGTGCGCGGCAAATCGACCGGTACAACATCGCCGCGTGTGTGCAAGGTGCAGCGTACGCGGTAACTCGAATGGTCTAACATCACCGCGCGCAAGCGGGGTGCACCGTACGCGGCGATTGGACGTATAGACGCACCTCTGTGAGAGCTTTCGGGACACGTTTGAGCTGCTCGTTCATGTCCTTCCAGACGGACACGGACATGAACGGCATGAATTCAGCGTGATCGGGTGCGCCCTTGATCTTGAGCACCAGGGACACCTTTGAAACACAATCTTTCCATGCGGTCTTCACTTCAGCAGGCGCTTCCCCGTGTTCCTCGCATCCGAGATTCTCTGCTACGATCGCCCCCAATTCTTCGAGAATCTCGTTGGTGTATTGACCGTAACGCGTCTTCCACACAGTGTCGTCCGTCCCGAAGTATCTCCACTTGCCGCTATGTCCTAAATTCTTCTTGTACAGCGCCTCGATCGTGTCGCGTATTTGGTCTTGAAGCGCGTCCATCACCGGGGTCACGTTCGCCAGCCTCTTGACGCAACGGTACAGATACACGTTCGCCGCCTTGATGTCTTCGTCTTCGTCCACCCCTTCGACCGGTGCGTAGTCTGCGACTATGGTCATCATTTCAGATACCTTCTTGGCATCCCATTCGATCGCGTTGAAGCACATCCGCAGACGATCTTCCAAAAAGATCGTCGCGGCAGCGAGGATCTGTTGTCGAATCAGTCTCAGGCGAGTCCGTACGCACATGGGATGTGACCACTTACGCCGCCGTGGGGGGAGATCAAATTCGTCGTCAAAGACGAAATCTTGAATATGTCGGAATGGATATAGTGCGTTGACGATATCCCGAGCAGCGACAGGAAGAGACGCCAAACGAAGTCTTGGGTCAAGAGGGAGTTGATTCGGTAACGGTTCGACGTCGGGCGTAATCCGGTCACGACTGGTATGTTTCTCCAGTCCTGTTTCGCGGAGACCAGCATTTTGAAAGTTTGTATGACGCCCTCTTCCGCGGTTTCGGCGTACACGTAGAGCCGTTGGTTTGACGACAAATGTAATCCGAGTTTCGTATCGACAAGATCTGCATGGTGTTGAGACGCGTGAGTGGTTCCTTGTGGTCGATGTTGTTCGTGCCACTCACCTGCGTCGTATACCTCGACAATCCACGAACCGCTCATCCCGACCACGATATTCGCTTGCGCCAACCGTTCCGCCGCCTTTCGCAGATCTTCGACGCTGACCGACTCGGGATCGCTCTTCGACTGAGCTGCTAACTCCTTCATCTCTCTCTCGACGATCGTCACTCCTCTCTTCCTGTCGTTGAACCAATCCTCCAGCGCATAACGACGGTGGCGACCTCCAGCGGCAACGATTTCAGGTCCGTACTTGTCACCGAGCTGCGTGTCGTCTTTCAACCTCAAAATCGGCAGATGTGAGCCGTCCCGCTTGGCGACGGTATTCGAGTCGAGCGCGCGCACGGATGTCGGCACCACGTCCTCGGCGGGGATGATCAACGGGATGGCGTTGTTGACGGAGAACCGCTGAAGACTCCCGCTTTTGAAGGACTCGTAGAGTTTGCGGCGATGGCCGTTGTTCAGCGCGCGTACGTTGTATTTCCCGAACGTAATGTTCCGTTTTAACAGATCCGTTTGAGCGTATCCGAGAAACGCCTTGCGCGCACGCTCTTCAAGCTCCTGCCGTTCTTCTGCGACTTGATCTTCACCGCGTGTGTCCCCTCGTACGCCGTCCGTATCTTTGACCTTCTTCCCCTTAGCGACCTTCTTCTCGGGCTTATCCGCTTTGTCCTTGGTTTTCGGTGGCATGGTACAGCGTGCGTAGTGAGTGATCGATCGATACACAGGTTGTCGATCAAAAGCGGTGCGTCCAGATATATCACGCTCGCTTAATCTACTTTATTGATAACGACACATCACTGTCGCCGTCATTACGGATTATTGCATACATGTACATTACGTCTTTGCGGGCAATAACAGAACAACAACGTCGAAAACAACGTCCAATATTACCGCGCATGCAGCACCCTGTTTGCCCGCGGTAAATCTACGGTATGTATTCATAGTACTACGCCAAAACAATGTACAACATCGCCGTGTACGCGACGGCCTGTGTGCCCGCGGTGTTGAAGGCGGTTGAACTATTTTCACGCGAATTGGCCCTTCTTCTATACGCACGATGTATCGCTTGTTATCGTCGAATTCTACTCTCGAGGTACCTACAGGTATGTACACATCTTATGGTTTATATCGTTGTCTGTCCCGTGTATCCCGTCTTCATAGGACTTTACTGCGAAAGTTACCCCGTTTTGTAATTATGTGTCCCGTCGACTTCAAACGTTCTATCACTCACCTCTTTGTCTGTCCTAGTGTCCCCGTCTTCGTCGAACTCTACCACCAAGGCACCCCATCTCATAGCTGCATACCTCATTGACTTCAAAGGTATGTACACATTCTATCACTCACCTCTTTGTCTGTCCAGAGTATCCCCATCTCATAGCTGCGTACCTCATTGACTTCAAAGGTATGTACACGTTCTATCACTCACCTCTTTGCCTGTCCAGAGTATCCCATCTTCGTCAGATTCTACTGTCAAGGTACCCCTTTGTAACGTACACCTTCACAGCACCAAGCCACATGTAGTCGTCTTTATATAACATTGTATATCTATCGCACGTTGTCTACACGCGAGATACAGGTATTCTACATTTCTACAACATGTCTAAACCCACCATGCACATGTTGAAAATCATTTCACAGCTCTGCTACGATCCCACTTGGTTTACAAACAGTATATGATGTTCAGTATACTACATCGCCGCTTATGGCGCACCCTCTGTGCCCGCGGCATTCCACCCATCCGTCAATCGTCAATCGTAAGGTCGATCACCATATCTTGTCCATGTCGGTTCTCGACTCTCGACTCTACCCTTCCTATCACTTCGTGTAGTTGCTGTTGCACAACACGCCGTCTCTTCCTCGGCACTCCACCTCGCCGTGTTTGTCTCTCGGGTGACTCAGGCAGCGTGCCACGGCCATCTCGTTCGGTCAGTTCAAATTGTCCTAACCGTTCGAATAACTCATTCGTCTCCAGATTGGTCCAATATCGTTCGAATCGCTCCATCGCATCAACACTCGCACTGTACATGTCACACCCGTCATGTTAGCATCTTCGCAGTGAGTATGTTCACTCACACACTCCTGTGCCCTCGATCCGTCTCCACCCATCCATTCGCCTGCCATCCATTCACAATCCCCTCGTTCTCACCTAGTTTGTGCAGATCATTGTCCAGTTTGTCCGCTATCCGTAACGCAGTACGTCTCCCGTATTCAACCATCGCCTCCATAATCCGATTGACCCCAAGGTCAACAACAAACGGTATGTTTTCTTCATTTCGTTCTTCCATGTCCGGTATCCGTTTGCACTCCCTGCGGCAGTACGGACATTGGAACCGACTGTCCCGTTGTACTAACCTGCCTTCCATAGATTTCCCCTCGTAGTACTTGCTCCATGTCAACGTCGCGCACGATCCGCAGAACACATGTGCACATGCAAGGTTCATCCGCGTCGCATTCACTCTGCCATGCCGTCGGTGAGTTCTCATTTTGTTCTACTCTTTGTCCCACATATGACTCACAGAATACCTTGACATCTGTTGTATCGTCGTCAAACATTCGAGCATTTCCCAATTTGCACATAGTACATGCACATATCAGATTCATAGAATACATGTATGAGTTAGAGAATACAATCAGCTTCCGTATGTCCAATCTGTGAACCACTCACATTCCACACGTGAATTGTCCATTCAACAGATCGTCCACACCTTTCAATCTCCCGACGTCCATCATGATCTCTTCGTCGTCTAGAATCTTTTCCACAATTTCTCCAACGACGTCCACAACCAATTCTTCCCTCTCCGCCTCTATACTCATACTCGCTTCGCCTGTCTTACTACCTCCTTGACGGTTGTCTACATCGTTCTCTGTATGTGCTATACGTCCATCATAGATAATAGCATCGTTGACATACACTCGTTCTTGCGAACTCACCATCCTCTCGTTCCATCGTCATCAATATCTTCATACGCCGACGTTGTTCTTCAAGATAGTCTCCCATAATTGTGTGTGGTACGTGTCCTCGTGCAGACGTCTGGCCTTTATATCGTGTTTGGTTGTATTTGTTATTTAACCGCATGTATACAAGGTGCAGTGTACGCGGTAATATCATGTATATCATGTATTATATCATGTTGTAATATAACATTTTCACCCGTATTTTATGTTGTATTCACATGGTATTAGTTTGTGACATTGCCGCGTATACGCAGGGTGCAGCGTATGCGGTGATTTTACGTTTCGGATTGTGTCTTTGTATGTGTTAAATTACCGCGTGGAGTACAGGTGTCGTCTACGTGGTAATTTTATACGAGATTATATCACTATTGCCTCCGTGTACACATCATATTATATACGAATGTTACAAATTGGTTGTGATATGTAGTTGCCGCGGTCGATGTATGTTTCTATCCGGTAAATTTCATTGGAAAAACACAAAGAAACCCCACACTAACCGGAACCCATTTACAAAAGCAGGGTAAAATGAGATGTGGGTGCATCATTACTATATGTGGAAACCCTAACCCCAAGGGACATACCATATTAGGCAACATTTAGCACCTAACCCTAAGACTGACTTCCATATTAGGAAACTATGGATGGTGAGGATACTGCAACTTGTTCAGCTCATATCTCAACAACGGCACCGCCGATTTTCATGAATGTTGGACCATTGGAATCCTGTTGAAGAGGAGTATCTGCACATATGAATTGTATGTCAAAGAAAAAGTCGACCTTAATCAACTATTAGTGAATATGCCCTATAAACCCGCAGGAGGGCTTGCTCCAGTCAGTCCCTGACTCGCTTGCGTGGGTATCACTCATGCTGACGCCTACACTTTCTTAGATGTGTTAGTCGAGCACATCAGACAGCCCTCCAGTTGGGCCAGTTGACGACGTTTAACATGGTGTTTGAGCTGCAGCAGTTTGTGTCCTCACTGGTCTACAACCAAGTGGCGGACCCGCACGTGTACGTGGACCCCGAGCACCAATGGATATCCATTGGGAAAGAGACTCTCCACCTGCAGAAGCTTCGTGAGGGCATGCAGCGCCTCATCCAGACGGTGAAGGGCATGTACGTAGAGCTTAGTGGCGATACTTCCTGGCCAGGTCTGCCAGAAGCATTCAACATCACCGACGACCTCAGCAACACGACCCGGGGGTACTGCTTCCTTGAAGAGGAGCCATTTCATTCAAGGAAGGACTCGTTCTTCCTCTCTCTCGTGGAGCGACGCAAGTTGGGAACGCTCACTGGACCTGGCTGCTGGGCCTGGGACATGGTTGCAGTCAGGGAGTTTTTGGAACGTGCAGACAGGCTGTGGGGCCATGCAATCCACGCCCTCTTTGTCGGAGTGCACCTGTCAACCCGCGTCACGCAATTTTTGCAGCACCAGCTCCGGAACGTAGATCGCCCTCGAAACCTCATGTTCCAAGGGGAAGAGGGCTTCTTCCTGACTAGGTATAGTAAGACGACGAACGCGAAGGGTGTGGACAGCTGCACCCCGGCCATCTTGTCGCAGCCACTGAAGGAGCTACTGGTCATTCTTTTGGGTGGCGGTTTCAGAGAGGCATAGGCAATTCTTGCTGGGTTGGAGCATGGGGAAGAAGCATACTGGTTATATCGGACGTAAGTTTTTGTTACGCCGTTTGAACATACTTCCTAGGCTGAATGCACCTGGCCTTAGCTACCTCTGCGTCGAGAATGGCAGCAGAATCACGCCCAGCCAATTCTATGTAGATTTGGTGCGAAGAAACCGGGACATGTTTCGCTGCGGATGGGGAGCAAGGGATTTTCGGCAAGGCATGATCACTCTGGCCCACAAATTCATCTCTCCCGACCAGTCCTTTGCCTACGCTGACGATGTCCTCGCTGAGGCCGCCGACCACTCTACAGAAGTCGACACAACGCACTATGCCGTTGTTCATGGCGCATTGCCCCGGATTACGAACAACGAGATGAATCGACATTGCTGGCTTGCTGAAGAATGGGGAAGCTTGCTTGGTCTTGGTCCGTTCCCACCTCCTGAACCTGTGGCACTCGTTCGTCGGAAAGCACGCTCTGCAAAGCTTCTGGAGATGAAGGAGCTGGTTGCTCAGGTTTCGGACCTCGTGAGGGATGCTGTCGCGAGCAGCCTCACAGCCATCGGCTTGACGCCTAACACAGTCCAGATGCTCTCTCGTGCAGCGGAGAAGCAGTTGATTTTAGGTCCTGAGCTACAGCATCGGCCTGAACTGCCAGCACCCTCCTCTCCACCGCACCCTCACCCGTCCGTAAACGCAGACGAACTCGACCCCGGCCCGGTTGAAAACCGCAGTGGACCTTCCCTGCAGGGCCAGCTTGAAGAATCCTCTGATGGAAGTTCTGCTGGTACTAACTGGGATTCAGAGAAAGGATCAATGTCAGGCTTGCCGAACTCGCCTTCCCCACCAACTGGAGCACTCGCCTCTCGTTTGTCCCGCAGACATCCTTTCGAGGTGCTGCCTGGAATGCAGGAACGCTCAACAC
Source organism: Boletus reticuloceps (assembly GCA_018397855.1). NCBI lineage: Eukaryota > Fungi > Basidiomycota > Agaricomycetes > Boletales > Boletaceae > Boletus > Boletus reticuloceps. Next base: position 161,744 of record JAGFBS010000054.1, read on the forward strand.
AGGCTGCCATGTTCCATACGGGACCCTCTAGTCGACGAAGGAGCGCTGCTGAAATGTCCATGCAGGCGGAGCAACCGCTGCGTCCATCGAAGCGGAGGCGGCTGCACCAGATAGACGTGCAGCTGAGAAAAGAAGAGACAAGCAAAGCATCTGAGCTCGCGTTGGACCGGGATGACGGCGAAAATTCTGCGGACGAGGCATGGCTCGCTTTGGATGGGGATGGCGGCGACCATTTTGATGAGGCACAGCTCAGTGAGGATGGGGACTGCGACGACAGTTCCGTGGACGACCTTCCCCTGTGTGAAGTCGGCATGCTCACAGGTTCCAAAACGCTGACATCCTCAAGAAGCGAGGAAGACAACGTGGTGGTGAAAAATGTAACAAACCCGCAGATGTTTGGTGAATCTGTACTTCAGGGAAACGTTCGACACGCGATGTGGGAGCTGGTCTGTAACCGTGACGCTCGGGAGAAGAGCTTAGCCCAAATGCTGGCCATCATGCTGGTCATGCGGAGGAACCAAGACGCAATGGTTACAATACGTACTGGCGGCGGCAAAAGCATGCTATGGATGGTCCCGCCGCTTTTAGACCCAAAGGTAAAACTGCTCGTCGTTTGCCCATTCAAGGCCCTGCTTGAGGAGCAATTCAGCAAAGCGAAGAAGGCAAATATCCACGCACTTGCTTTCTCCTCTGGGACGGCCATTCCTACAAACGTGCAGATCCTGTTCGTGCAGGTCGAACACGTCGGCTCCAAGGGATTGACAGAGTGAGTACCCTGGCGCGCTCGAGGCTTCGTGCTAATACACCTGCAACAGCGCTTTAACTGCTCAAAGTGCCCCCAAGCTTACAACCATGGTTGTTGATGAGCACCACGACCAACTCAGTTGTCCGCCCGATCGGGTGAACAAGTGGAAAAAGCTCTCAACCTGGGCAGCGAGCGAAAAAATGCCCATCATCCTTCTGTCTGCAACAGCGCCTCCTTCCATGGAGAACCAACTCCTGCAGACGTTCTGGCTCGATCCAAACCACACCGCAATCCTTCGGTCCGCGACCAATCGTCCAGAAATCGGCTTTCACGCCATCCGCGTTGCCCCACTCGTCGCAGAAAGAACGCTAGCAAGAGTCGTGCAAGCACTCCTTGGCAGGCTGAAAGGCAAGGAGAGAATGCTTATCTTTTTTACCAGCTGTACACTTGCCGAGAACTTTGCCAAGGACCACAAATTCGCCGTCTACCATAGCAAGCTTACAGAAGGCGAGCAGAAGAAGAAAGAAAATATGGTTAGGTGGGACCGCGGTGAAACAAAGGTTATGGCGTGCACTTCGGCATTTGGGTCGGGCGTGGACTACCCGAACATCCGCTACGTCGTCATATTTGACTCGGCATATGGCCTCATGACAACACTCCAGATGGCTGGCCGAGCAGGCAGGGATGGAAAGGAGTCCCATGTATTCTTCCTTACCTCGCAGACGTCCCCGCCATGCAAGAAGGACGGTAACGAAGGCCTGGCATGGGAGCTCGGACAGTTCTTGCATATGGACCAGTGCAGGGTTTACCAGGCCATGTTGTACATGGACGGAGCCGAGATGGCGCAGAATTGTGGCCAGCTGCCAGGGCAAGTCCCGTGTGACGTCTGCAGGCCAGAGGGAGAAATGCACCAGTTTGCTCTGGGCATAGCCAAGGAAGATTCGCCACACAGCTCGGATGCGGCGTGTTCTAAGGACCAGCGAAGCGCATCGATGGGGGCGAAGGTGCGTGTACGTTGCTGCAGACTATGTGCGAAAGAGCGGCGATGAACGACCCCCCTCACAGTCGACCTCACAGCCAAACCCCATCGCAAGGACCACTGGCATTCTGACCAGGCACCTAGCGCCCTCACTCTCGCAGCCAAATGTGGGCACTTATAGAGACAGGGCTGAAAAGGCGAGCAGTGCTAAGCAAGCTAGACTTGATCGCACTGCATCTCTGGACAGATACATGCCGTGTCTCAAAGGGAAGTGCGCATATCACTTCGTCATGGCGGGGACTCTCATTGAGGACCATTTCCCTGGCTGTGAATTTGAACGGAGTGTTTCGCAGCATGGGTGGGCGGATTATAGCACGTTCAGGAAGTCATTCCGCTTCCAAAAGTTTACATACTGTTACAGCTGCGGTATGCCGCAAGACAAGAACCACAACGGCGAGGGTCCGCGGTGTCATGGAGACCACACATTCAAGAAGGGGAGTAAATGCAACTTTGAACATGTGATCTTTAAGGTGGTGTTTTGCATTTGGCTGGACAGGCCACTTAGGGAGCGGATGGTTGCGGAACTTGGCGTAAAGGAACCAGTAGACACCCTGGAAAGTTTCATTCAGTGGGCGAATACTGAGAACGAACGGGAGGGCAAGTACTATAACTTCCTTGAGGCATTCCTTTGGTTCTGTGGGGACTGGCAGAAGCAGAACGGCTGGGTCTTCCGCTGATGCACTGCTAGTAAATGGCTACTGTCACACTTCCAAATTATTTCAGCGTATGTACAGATGTTCAAGCACAAGTCTAGGGCCGTCCATAGGTTTTCATACCGTTTCCGAGTCGAGCGTCCCCGAAGCCTATGCATTTACAACGGCATTATATCTCCATCTGTGGCGAAAGTTTTACCTCGCTCACCTAGTAAGCCCACAATACTGCACACGTCCCCTGGTCCCGAGTCTGCTTGACGCTGTTCTTCCGTCAGTACTGACTATTAGGACGTCGACTCGGAGGGCACCCTTGAAATGGCTGCCCGCCAACGGGGTTAGAAATAACCGTGGCAACACCCGCTACGGCTGCAATGTCAAGAACCGCAGCCAACATACATATGTTTTTCCAAGTAACCTATGATCCATAGACGCTCACCGCCAGACAGGCAATGTGCAAGAATGATTGAATAAATTGCAGTCTCCAGAAGTCTCTTCCATTCTAGTAGTACACCCACTTTTGTAATCTTCTCGACACGGAAACAAGCTTTCGGCGCTCCACCTTTGCACCCGATGTAATAAGCCCAATTGCTCACGCGATCTGGGCAAACCGATGCCAGAGTCTTAGTACAGGGGATCTGTATGGTCAACAACCATTACGCCGTGTGAGATACAAGCACTGATGCAGTGCTTCCAAATTGCTGTCAAAAAGAGTCCAGCTCGAAGGTGTCGAGCTAGCACCATACGAGGTGATTTCCCTTGTAGGGAGGCATTCAAGGGTGACGACATATTCCGCCCTTCATCGGGCAAATGACAATGTCCTCCCTCAAGTGAGGGGGAAATTCGGGCATATAACAACGCCCCCCCTCAAGTGAGGGGGGAGTACAAACCCGTTCGCAAAAAGCAACGGGCGGTTGATCGTCAGAGACGAGTCGGAGGAGAGATATCCACTCACGGCCAACCACAACATCGCAGTCGACGAGCCCGAAGTCGACAGGAACATCTGCGGTGAAGATAGTTCCGAGATAGTTACCCTGGATCACTGCACGGGAGGAGGTATGCAGCCACGGAGCACGATACGATACACCGAGGAGTATCTGCGTCAAACCGGCCATGCACGGAGTGGTCATTCAGATGTATCGACATCGCCAGAGACGTAGAGAGACCAAGGCAGACCAAGATCGATAGCATGCTCATACAAACGACGGAAAAATAAATCATTAATATTCAGACAAGAGCGACCGAAAAATAATCAAAACGAACCAAACATAAATAAACATGTACATACGCAGATTTGGAAAAATCCCTGCCAAACGGAACCGTAACTACCCCTACAGAACCCACTACTACCGTAGCGGGAATTGTATTCCTTCATCGCGCCCACCCGCTCGTCGTCATCCTGGGCTGCCCCTCCCTCGTCCCTGCCGTATTGGGCTAGGTTGTCAGCCACCCGCGCTTCCGCTTATCAGGCTCACCGCGCAGACTGGTGACCAATCCGTCTATGAAGCAGAAAGCCGTCGATAGATGCCGCGTGTTCGCTTCCTGGTCAGCCTCAAATATTGTCAGCCACCTGCTGGCAGGTATATAACCGTGCGTCCCCCCTTCCTTCTGCCCTCGCCTGCGCTCCCCTTACACGTCGCCTATGCTCCTGCTCTCCAGGCCCATCGCGTGCACACCGCTATCAGCCGCCCGCAATCGAGACCACTCCTCCTCACAGTCGCTCGCCGTCCGGTCACGTTCCTCCACATCTGCGCCATTGAGCAACAGCATTGACACCAACATTCAGCCTTCTGCTCTCCAGGCCTATCGCGTGCACGCACCCTTGTCAGCCGCCCCCCCTCGTCGCAGCCATTAGGCACTCGCACCCTCTATTCTCCTTTCGCTCGATTGACGTACAAAGACTCCCCACGCGGCTCTGAACATGTTGCTTGCAAAGGTATGTCGAGGCGTCAATGATGGTTGGCTGCGCGTCTCCTTGCATGGTGTCCGGTAAGTCACGGCTCAGTGGAAATGCTACGCTGTCTAAGTACGCGCGATCGACTCTGGCAGCGCCGGCTTCGCATATCACACCTCTGCAACACTTTCCCATTCCATATTGTCCACATACAAGGCGACCTAGTGTCAATGTATACCACTAGTCCCTGACAATCGAGCGTCGCATTTTCATTCATTAGATGGGAGAACCCTTCTTACCCGATTTGGTCTCGACACGGTCCAGTCCCTTGGTGAGTCCATCTGGGATGACTGACTCTTGTAGGTCACGATTTCAGTTGTCCTCGATGACGCGGTGGATTCGGGTGCTCGGGCGGCCTTCTGAGATGCTTGATGGGTGGTTTTGACACCTCAGGTGCGCTCTCTGTCGTTCACTCGCGCTTTCCGTGCTGATTGTCTCCTCTTCAGCCAGTTTCGACTTGTGTCGGGTCGCGGCGTGCATCGCTCGCTGTGGCGGTAATTCCGCCTCATTCCCAATCCGTTTGGACGCTGTCTCCATTGCTGTAACACTCTGGTTCGCGCTCGATGTGTGTCCTCGCCTCCTACACCTGTATCCAGCCTCCTGACCTTGTATCTCGATCCTGCGTGTTCGTCTCGACATTCTTATCACTCTCGGGCATTCCTGAATGCTGTGGATGTCGCTCCGTGCAACCACTTCCCTTCCCGGCTCAGTCTTGCCTTTACTGGAGCTCCCATGAGTGAGTATTCTCGACTCCCTTGCCCAAACTGTTTATGTTTGTGTCCTAACGCGTTCTACAGCTTGTCTGGCTCATCCCTGACGTCCTCATTGCTCCCCAACACTCTTGTCACGTCCGCTTCGTCTCTGGTATGTGTACTTTCGAAGCCCCACTCTCTGTGTTGTGTAGCTTAGCACATTAATTACACAAGTCACCTGTACCCTGATCTAGCTCATGCCTACTGGTGCTGTTTGCTGCACCATTGTCACCTCCTCGTCCGCCGTTGCCCCCCACACCTCCCCAACATCTCCTGCAGCCTTCTCCGACTGCCACCCGACTCCTTTGTGCATCTGCGTGGGCCGGAATTAGCATTAGACAGCATACTAGTATGTACATACATTTACTACATGGGTTTGTTAGGCCCGGGAAAATACCTATCTCCGCATCATGACGCTGTGGCTGATGACGTTTACCAGTGTTATCTTCCAGCCGCTGCTGGAGTGTTCGAGGTTAAAACGTTAATCAATCATTAAGGTTGTTCTGGGTTTCAATTTCGGTCAATTCCGCTACTAAACATGCTACTAGGATGTCGCTCCAGCAGTGGTGGGAAGGAGCCTGGATTTTGCGTCGCCCAGCGCCACGGTCTTGCGGCCAGACTCAGACCTTCCATCCTCCTCGCCCCAGACCTGGCCACGACCCCTAGCACCACCTTCCGACAATCTCACCAGCCCACGACGTGCAAGTTCTCCGCTTTGAAGGAGCCTGCCACCCAGCCCACTATGCTTCAATGCTTCAACTGTGACCCTGCCACCGACCCCTGTTTCTTCCTTGCCATCTTTCCGTTCAATTCGTAACTTGCTCTCTTTGCACCAGCCGACCGAAACCGTCCTTTGTCAGTTTCGGGTCTCTGCGACGAATAACACATGGTAGAAAGAGCTCTGCCAATCACTCGCGTCGACATGAGGCAGAAACCCCGGTCGTCGCGACCGTGAGACCTAGCCAAACCTCTGGCGAGCACGAGTGGCAATGACCGCTACGGTATTTCCTCTCAAACTCTTTAGAGGGTCGTTTTCTGATCGGAACGCAGTCCTACCCTTTCCCTTGTCTGGACCACCACTGGGTGCTGACCTCATCGAGGCTGAGAACTTGGGAAATCTCAAAGTTCAAATCCTGTTGCCAGTTGACTTCCATCCCGAGCGCATTCGCGAAGCCCCAGCCACCCTGCTTCGACGCCTTTGTTGCACCCGCTAAACGGCGACGACGTGGTCTCCGCACGAACCCCCCCCGTCTAGGCACCGTTGCCCCTCCACCAGCCCCTCACGCTATTGTGCACTCGTCACCCACCAGGCACTCCTTCTCCATGTCCCGTGCAGACCCTACATCATGGGGCCCACCCTCCTCACTCCCGCGTCTCACCCGTCCAGTGACAACTGCGCCTCCTAGTGCGAGTGACTTGTCGGATCGGTCGTCGACTTCTTCAGCTATGCGTGGTCTGCTAAAAAGACGACATCATCCGCCGTCGCCGCCGTCCTCTCAGACAAACTCTTCCCAAGCACCCTTACCTGCAAGCTCTCGTGGATCGACAGACATGCCGCCCCAAAGATTCGTTGGTTCCCGTCTCGCTACGTCCCAATGGCATGCACCGTCCTATACCCCGGGTAATTCCCGCCTAATGGATCCACCTCACAGGCTCCCGCCATTCACGATTCAGACTGAAAAGACTTGTCACCCCAATTCTCGTCTCGTTCTACCTCAGGCCCCCCACACCAACCCAGTTCTCGCCCGAGCCTTGAACTCGGCGGTGCTTTAGAAGTCACTAAATGGCGATGGCCTCATCGTTTCTATAACCGGAGACGAAGCATGAGCGTCGAGGAAACACCACCATCTCCCACATCGGGCTCAGCGTCTCCGATACGGCCTTCGTCTTCGCTGTCCAACAGACCTCCTGTTATGGAGTGGCTTGGTCCTAGGACGGTCAAAGCATTCGCTGCAGCCGGCCTAGTGGAAGGAGCGCGTCCTCTTGCTGATGGCGGCCTCCTCACCCTTCTTGACGGTCGCTGTACTGGCGAGAAGAAGTTGGAGCCCTACGACTCATGGTTGACTCCAAAACATGCTTGATCGAGCAAGAAAATGACTCGACACAACTAAGAAGCCCAAGTCCTGGAAAGCTCACCCGGTTATTGGTTGACAGTGGCGACCACATCAATGCTGGTGAACAATATGCAGAGATCGAGGTGAGCCTGCTTCAACGGGGCAAATGGTGTCGTCGTTTATCCGTAATAGGTACATGCCCCTTGTCGCTGCCGAGGATGGTAGTGTCCAGTTTGTTAAGCAGCCCGGTGTCAGTCTTGAGCCAGGCAACATTCTTGGCACCTCGAGTCAACCACGCCAAACCCTTTGACGGTCTTCTCCCAGCAATGGGTCCCCCTGGTGTCGTCGGAAACTGGCCATACCAGCGTTTCGTGCGCTGCATGGGGACACTTAACGACATCCTCGAGGGTTACGACAACCAAGCCGCCACGGCCTCTACTTTCAAGGATCTCACCGAAGTCGTTCCTGATCCTGACCTACCTTATTCAGAAGCCAGTTCTATCTTGTCCACGTTGTCCGGCCGAACATCGTCGAAACTTGAGAGGGTATCCGGTCGGCTATCGACAGCGCGAAGTCCAGGGGTGACACACATGAGTTCCCTGCCGTTCGCATCAAGAAAGTCCTTGAGCACTACGTTCAGGACACCATTCTTCCTCAGGATCGAGCGATGTTCCCGAAACAACTTGCACCATCATTCGTCGTCCTCGAGAAATTTATGGGTGGCCTGAAGGGTCACCAAGTGCATACTATCGTCAGCCTCCTTTCCGCTTACGAGTCGACGGAGAAACTGTTTGGAGGAAACATCGAAGCCCGAGTTTTGAGCTTGAGAGAACAGAATAAGGATGGACTGGACAAAGTTGAGGCTTGTACTGTCGATATTGGATTATATCAAATCAAGCGGTCTTCCTGTCTCTGCTGTGGAGAGCTGGCTCCACAAGGTTCTCAATGACCTTGCGGGGCTGGAGTCAAAGTTTGTCCACCTCCTGTCTCATCCTTTATACAACTGAGATATGTTTTAAGTCGTCAACTGCTGTCTCTTTGAAAGCTCGTGAAGTGCTTATCCTTGGGGAAATGCCCTCATATGAGGAACGTCTGGTCCAGATGGAAGCGATTCTTAAATCTAGCGTATATGGTGAACAGGGTACGACGAACAGGTACGTGGATCATTGCGTTGGTGGTCCGCCTTCTTAATGAGTACAGAACCCATTCCACTGAGATCTTGCGCGAGCTCAGCGATTCGCGTTACACTGTCTGTGATGTTCTTCCCCTTTTTTTTTCTCATGCGGACCCTGCCGTCACTCTTGGTCAGTTTTCATTAGTTATTGGCTATCTCCTTGGTCATGACTTGATCCCGCAGCTGCATTCGAGGTTTACGTCCGCCGCGCCTACTGCGCGTACTCGTTGCTGTCTATTGAATATGAAGGTGATGGCCCCGATGATGGCGAGCTTCCAAGTGCCCTCACCTGGCGATTCATCCTTGGGCGTTCACATTCACCCCCCGCTACTCCTAGTCTCAATGCTCTGTAAGTAAGAGTATGCTCGCATTCTTCGCTGCAAGGAATCTAATTCTTGCTTGAGTGACCCAAGACGTCAAGGATCCGTCAGCGACCGTCCTGCCTGATCAGCCGTAACCAGTCACAGCCCACCCGTACTGGCGTCATCGCCTCATTCTCTGATTTGGCTGCCCTTGAGGAAGGATTCAAGAATGTTGCTGCTCTCCTTCCCATTTTCGAGCCCCACGAGTTCCGCCAACGTTATGGTAGCACGGAGCCGCCAAACGTCATGAACCTTGCTCTTCGCATCTTCAACAAAGCGGATGACGTATCTGAAGATACATGGGCAGAGCGGGCACTCAAGTTTGTTAAGGGTCACAACATTCCGGCTCGAGCTTAGTCGTCTTTCCAGCTACAAGCTGAGGCCAGTCTTCATGGAAACAAAGTAGATTCACATGTACCTCGCTGTTACCCAAGAGAACCAGCTCGACAACCGATTCTTCGTCCGTGCTTTGATTTGCCCTGGTCGCTTACATGGCTCTATCAGCACGAAGCAGTACCTCATCTCCGAAACGGACCGACTCGTGACCAGTATCTTGGATGCGCTAGAGGTCGCCAGTGCGCAATACCACAACGTCGATGTCAACCACATCTTCATGAGCTTTGTCTACAATCTCCAGGTTTCTTATGAAGACATACTGGAAGCTATCTCGGGAATTGAGCGCCGGAAAGCGACTCTGGCGTTTGCACGTCACCGGCTCAGAAATTCGTATTGCTCTCGAGGACCAAGAAGGCAACGTCACTCCCATCCGTTGCATCATCGAGAATATGTCCGCATTCGTCGTCAACTTCCACTGGTACCAAGAAATTACCACTGAAAGGGGTACAACGATCCTCAAGTCTATCGGAGATAAAGGACCTCTTCATCTTCAGCCGGTCAATTATCCCTACCCGACCAAAGAGTCCTTCCAGCCGATGCGTTACCAAGCTCACCTCATTGGTACCACATATGTTTATGACTTCCCCAAGCTGTTCGAAAAAGCTCTCCACAATGTCTGGGTCAAGGCCCCAACTTCCGACTCGTCACTTACTCTCCTGAAGAAGTTGCTTGAAGCGAAGGACCCCGTGCTCGATGAGCATGATCAACTCGCAGAAGTGGATCGTGCCCCAGGTAACAACACGTTTGGAATGGTTGCCTGGGTGTTCACACTCAAAATGCCTGAATTCCCCCGACGGTCGCAAGGTCGTTGTGATCGTGAACGACATCGCCTACAAGATCCGTTCTTTCGGTCCTATCGAGGATCAATTCTCCTACCCTGTCACCAAGTATCCACGCGCCCGAGGCCTTCCCCGTATTCACCTCTCAACCAATTCTGGCGCCCGTATTGGCTTGGCAGAGGATGTCATGAATCTCTTCTCATGCGCCTGGAATGACGAAGGTCACCCGGAGAAAGGCTTTGCGTACCTCTACTTGACTCGGGAGAACTATCTTAATGTACAAGAAAAGGCCGCTGCCGCCATTCGTACGACGGAGATCTAAGTGGATGGGGAAGTTCGCTACGAAATCACAGGCATCTGCATTAGGCTTCAGGGCGGTCTCAGCGTCGAGTCTCTCAAGGGATCCGGTCTTATTGCGAGAGGAACTTCAGGTGCCTACGACCGCTGAGCTCAACATCACAAAATACAACCTCCTGCCATCTAGTCTTGCCTCCGTATTCTGACAGCAGGTCAGCACTGATGTCACATCAGCGCTCAACAAAGTGCTGGATTCCATGGACACGGTGAACAGGACTCCCAGCTTGGATTGTTTGAACAATGCTTTCTATTGGGGCCAGATTCCTGTAAGTTTGATTCACCGCTGACTTTGCAGGTACTGATGGTACCTCTCTTTCAAGGTATATGGTTATTGTCAAGGTCGGCAAACCGATGGAGCGCTGGAAGCCTGGTAACAGAGGGAAGCATAATGTCAGATATGCGCCAACTCCCGCCAACTCTCCAGGCGACACGCTGAATTCGCTTCCGAGTTATACCGAGAATGGAAGAAGGGTGGTTGCTCCCAACAGGAATCGAGCGAGTTTGTTATCCGGGTTTCGCCTCTGGTTCCAAGAGGACAGGAAGGGTAAGCAGAAGGAAGCTGTTCAACCTCCATCACAGGGTAGCGCCCGTGGGTTACAGCATTCCCGATCCTTCGTTGCCCCGCCCCCTCCTTCCATGTCTCCTTCATTGCCATACGGCGGGCTCACCGTGCCAAACGTCACTCCGCTTCGTCTCGTCGGTCTAGCAGCGTCAATTCCCGCAAATCATCTAGCAATTCTGGCCAGGTGTTCGTGATCGAGCAACCGCATACTCTTGATCAGATCCCTTCCGTTCAGTCATTTGGGGCGGAGCCACCAAACTCTGAGAGGGGTGATCATTCCTCACGACCATCGTCTGTGCATAGTTTTACGCATGGTGTTCCGATGCCATCATCGCAGGGCAGGCTCCTCTTCCTCTACATGCGTACGACATATTTAGAGTACACCTGGAGGTTCGCCCTATACATCGCCGCTCAAATTCGGCTACTTCCCCAGTACATTCCCTGGCATCCTCACGACCCACATCATTCTGCGAAGCCTCAGAGGGTGAAGCGACGCGAACGGGCTCGCCATTGAAGGGATACCCTTCCAGAAAATCATTAGATGGATAGCACTCTCAGGCAAGGCATAGGCACGTTTCTTGCTCAGAAGTGCATCACACCATTCACGAGCCCCCATACTTCTGGTTCATTAGGGCGTATGTCGTGGAAGGAGAGCTGGGGGCACGAACCTCCTGGCTGGCAGAGCAGGAGCACTCATCCCCCCATCGAAGTTCCCGTCATCTCGCCAGCGCCAGATATCAGAGACGTGTTTAGTGGGGGGCGACAAACCATGAGTATGGGAGATGAGAGCGACTGGGCGGATGAGGACGAAGGTATACCTGAGTTTGCGGGGGGGATTGGGCCAGATGCCTGGGAGTGGGACGACGAGTTCAAGTGCGAGCTCCTCGTATCTTACGCTCGAGTCCCAGATTCCATTGGTAATGTTGCCACCTCCGAGGAATCACAGCGGTGCTGGCAGGTCTTCGCCTGCTCCTGGACAAGGCGAGATATTGCTTGGAGCGCCTGAGGTGAGGGGTGGACGATGGCAACTACTAGCAGCGCGAGGTCCTGCTTTTAAGCACCCAATCCAAGAAGAAGACGAAGACGAAGAGTAGGTCGCGGAGAGCTGCTTATCCGGTTTGTGGTAGAGATTGTTCTGTGTTTTATGTTAACGCGCTGCGTTTTTGCCATGCATTCTTTCCTGGTCTTTGTTTCTGCTTCCTCGTTGGTCTTCATTCCGATCTGCCGTTCACATTACTATTCCACCGATCGAACAACCACATGTTATTCTATCCTCGTACTGCGTTGTCCTCTTTGTCATGCACTGACACGTTCTTACGGGTTCATTCTGGTACCTGGTTACAGATTTTCACAGCGGTGAGTTTTGTGATCAAGTTGTGCGTACTGCGTATTTTCATGAGATATCCCCAGCTTATCTTCTCCCTATACCCACCTTCAACCCTCAGCGTCATCCAGTCATCCGTGGCACGCGGAGGTAATTTCGGATTGTCATCAAATGGTCGCGGACGTGTAGGTCGCGGGGGACGCGCTAATTATCGAGGAAGCACGTATTTCCGAGGAGGACGTGGCAGAGGGAGAAGTGGACGCGGCGGTGCATCCAACGGAAACGCGCATGCAACGTGTATAGCCTCACGTAATCATGATGCACTAGAACATCGGATAATATATATACAATGCGACGAGTCGGCCAACGTTCTGAGGGTCCCGACGGCATCCGTCTCCAACGGGCAATGGAAAACAAGAAATGCAGCGAATATAATGTTACTCTCGACCTCCTCTCGGTGGGGCTTATTAACCCACAAAACATGTTCAGATCGAGAAACCGAGCTCGTTAAGGGAAGACAAGCACCGTACCTTGTGAATGGGCATCGGGTGCACCTCTTTCATACCGAGGGCAAGCACACGGCTGCCCCGTCTCGGATACCACTTGAATGTCTTGTCATACCATGCGGGTACATGCGCAAGCATGCCCTTGATTGTCTCGGCGGCACCTCTAACAGCGACGAGTGCCTTTCCCGAAGGAAGGGTAGACAGTGGTCATGCGCTCGAGAGTGAAGAGAATTGGAAACGACGGTGGATGTAAAATTGGGGGTCTTGCTCGAGGAAGGAGCAACCGAATCGCCTGGGTACCATGGGTTGGGTCAGATACATATCAAGTGCCACACCAGAATACGAACCTTGAGAAATTTGCCATTCAAGTGCTTCGAGGGTTGTTTTTTCCATGGGGTCGCCGAAGATAAACGCCGCCATCCAAGCGAACCAGAGCGTGCGCTGTGGCGAGACAGCGCATAGTTTGCTTGCCAGACTCTTTCACATCAATAAGCCCCAGTTGTCAAAGTCACTGCCGATCAGAGTCAGCAGAGCACACGAGCACACGAGCAAACACAAGAAACCTCGCTCGATGCCAGCAACACCCTCAAGAACTAAATTCTCGGCGGCAATTGTACCTATCTTGTCGAAGCAACACACATCAACCCTTCCAGCGGAAGGAATGCGGAATGACTCGGTGCAGAAGATGGCTGTTGACTTGTTTATCTACGCTCGTCATTCAAAAGGACTGACATGCCGTACTTGGAGAGCGCCACGAGGGAATTCCCGTTGAACAGGACCTCCAATCTGTGCGCACCATCGACATCAATCTTGTCCGAGGTGTCCCGAAGATGGATAGACTCCTTGAGAAGTGGCGTCGATTCACCAGACAGCACCGCTTCGTTGACAATACGCGTGCCATGGACCAAAAGGATGTCAGCGGGAACAAATATTTCTGATTGTAAACGAGTTAGACGGCGAATGGCGGTTAAAATCAAACACGAGCAATCGACGGAGCACACTTTCCGACCAGAACTACATCCCCGAGGAGCAGCTCATCCGTCTGCATAGTCATCCACTTGAAATCACGAAGACATTGGATAGGAACGGCGCAACCGACATGGTCCTAAATGCTTTCAAGGTCCTCACTTGCTGAACAACGTCCGTGAGCCCAAGCGAGGAGGTACATCTCAGTCGACATACCTGCCAAACCACGGTACACCCAAACGTGACCAGCATGAACAAAGCGAAGATACTGTAATGCCAGTACTCGTCCAAGCACCACCGCGCAACACAAAAAACCTGGAAGACAAAGAAAGCCGCGGTCGCATGTTCAGCAAATAGTTCGGCGAAAGAGGGATCGGGGTGTTAAACCCGTTCTTTCCGTACAAGGACTTGAGTGGGTCCATCTATTTTATCGCGAGGAAGTCTGGAAGTGCAGGACGACTGGTGCACAGATAAGGAAGGTGAGTGAATACGATGGGCGATGTCTTTCATACGATCCCGTTGGCAGTTGAAGGTATATGACATCGGCTGAGAAGGGACTCTCTCGACGCGCGGCACGATTTCACCCTGACCATGATTTTGACGAGGAACGAGATGGATGCAGTCGGCATCTTCGGTGGCAGAAGCCTTTTGAATGCAATAAGAATAAGACATGCAGAATCATGCAATGGAGAGAACATACCTGTCGTGCGTGTAGTTATCCATGCTTTTGCACGGCGCTCCAACATGTTACGAGGGCATGGCCCGCGCCAAGGGAGACGCACGCGAAGAAAGTCCACTCTTCGCTTGTTATTATGCGTAGGCAAGCAGAGTGGGTCAGGCTGGATCGGGACTGGTATAGTGGTGCTGAGGAAGGCGGTGCGGTTGACGGCGAGGAGCCAAGGATCTCAGCGTCATCAAGCAGGTCGAGATCGCCACGAACACAGGGGTTGGTTGACATCGCAGGGTGGGAAGGTAATGTCGTAAACGAACGTCGTAGGCGTCTAGGGACCTCTGCGGAGTATCAAAAATCAGAGACAAGAACGATTCGGCGGGAGAGAGCGCCCGCCCACCCGTAATGATCGGTCCGAGCGAGGAGGCCAATAATTGGCGGAACGTCTGAGAGTAGTCACCAAAGGCAGCGGCGATGGCAAGCGCATCAGCAATGATATCGTCGTAAGGCAAACCGAGTGGTGCTCATGGTGGGAGGTGGGAGGGTTGAATGTCGAGACAACGTTGTTTTAAATCTTTGGTCCATGTTTGGTCTAGTTCGCCGAGCGAGATGCGAGGTGAGAAACTGGCCTGAGATTACCGTACAGGGATGCAGCGTGCCATTGCGGGTGTTTGTGTGCTCGGTAGTCATCGAGCCAGCCTACGGGAAAAAGGAAGATGGGCCTTCTGATCAAAGGAAGAGGAGCGCATGAGAGTGTCGCCTACGCTGCACCTTTTCTTAGTCCCCGGACCATTTGCTTGCCAGGGTTCGGGTGCTTTCATAGAAGCGAGGGCTGCCTCTGCGATGTACATTCTGCGGGCAATAGCAGCGGGAGGGCGGAGGATAGAGTCCGTCTGCCAACCGCCAGGACCGTACCGGGAGGCAGGGTAGACACGCGACATGGCTCGTACGCAGAAATCACGGCAGCGAGGTGTGAGAGAAAGGGGTTATTTAATCTGTCTCAACGCAGCAGCAAACCGTGCTGCAGGGCGCCCGTCTGTCGCGGTACATCGTCCTCCGTCACCAGCGCAAAACCAGACATCCGAAACAATTGGGCTCACAACGTGTAACTCGCCTTTTGACTGCGATCGCCGAGATTGGTGGATCCCATCTAAGTCATTTCATTGGTCCCAGAATACGCACAACACAAAACTGGCACCTACAATACCGCGCCTGTCATCCACAATCATGATTTTGCTTTGGATATACAACAGCTCCGAGATATAACTATTTCGGTCCTTGAAGCTCCAAGTTTCAAAAATCACGTTTACGCACCAGTTCAATTCCTCTTCTTCCTCCCCCAACCATGTCTCATCCAGCAACGAACGCCCCCATTGTAACGCGTGATGAGACACCTAATCTGTCACCATCTCGTCCAATCGTTAATTCTTCGCGCCAGCTTCGAACCACAACCGCCTGCCTCTTGGCTTCACTCGTGTGACAGCGGGGAGGGTGGATATGCTTGCATGCTTGTGCGATGGCGAGAAGCGGGCAGTGGTGGATGGTGGCGCTGTGGGTACCACGGGCACTGCACGTACAGGTACGGGTATCATACCCGCGCCAGTGACAATCCCTAATCAGGCCTTGTCAGCACAGTGTTGCTGAGATGAATTGGAGGATGGCGGTTAAGGGTTTGCTGCAGACGTCGGGTATGACGTGCGAGGACAGCGGTCAAGGGAATGTCGTGACGTACAGGCGACACTGCGTGTTTCATCAATGATGTCCATGGGACGTCCGTCGCTCGACTGCTATGTGCTTTGGCCCCTGTAGGTCGCTGAGGCACTTGGAATGAGAGGCGATGGTTGGGTCGTTCTGATTAGAGAAAACCATGGATGTGAGGAGGGAAGGCCGTGTCAGGAATGACAAGTATCGACGAATCCGTGGAAATTTTCGCCCAACACGAAAGGATTACCTCAGCGACGCCGGACGTTCGGCCTCGTGTTATCCTACCCACGTCACATCGCCGAAGCTGACAACGGCCGAGTTTGGAAAATGATGCATGGGAGCGTCATCCGTTTCCCCGAGAAAGACGAGACGCGGAGCTGGTCAAGTCGGTTGTGACCGAGTTAAGGTTGAGTGACGCTTACTGTCTCCATGACAGCTTGCGGAGTGTGGGAGGGTCAGTGACTGGCTGAACACACTGATGCGGGCTGGGAGGCAGGTATCAAAGCCTCCTGGTTGCCCAGTCCATGCGAGAATGCTCGTATCTCCCGAACTCGTGACAAGAGTCGTCCGAGTGCTTGGTCTCCCTCACCCTACACCACCGGCAAAGAGATCGAGAATATCCCAAGCAGTGAATACCCCTCATCCTCCAAGAACGTCGTCTGTCGTGTTGATGCTGGACATAACTTCGACATAACTTCTCCCGTATATCGTCTAGTCCAGGCTCGAGTGCCATCAAGGCTTGCGCCGAGACACCCGTTGCCTCCCCCGTCTCTGAGAGAATTTCGGGTGACTCCTTGTGGTTGGGAATGTCGAGATTCATGTAGAGCGTCCAGTCTTCGTTGTAGAACCGGACCACCTGCGATGCATGGTATTCCTGAAATGTCCAGACACGGGAGTTCCAGATGCTCCTCACGAGAGCGCCGCGCCGTGACAGAGAGCGAACACCACGGAGTAAAACGAGCGTCCGAGCGGCACCCTGGTACCACCTGAACATCGAAACCAGTGCTTCTTGCAGCACCAAGTGATCTGCATTATTGATGCAACGTGCATCGCTCCATGCTCAATGCACCTCGGCATCCCGCACGATCTTGCAAAACATCCGAAGCTCGTTGGTGGTGGGCGACTCCTTAAGGTCTTGTACGACGGTGTCATTGACCTTCTCGAACAAGGGTTCATTGTCATCCCACTTGTGCGAGAACATGGGATAACGATAGTGCTCTACCACGTCCTGTTCGATGCGGGTACGATCGATGTTGGTCGTCATGGAGATCAGCTTGTTGAAAATTTGGAGCTGTTCGGGTGCGGAAACTTGTTCTGATTTGTCCACGAGGCGGCCAGAGATAGCGTTGATGAGTACTCGTGGAGAGTCACGAATGGCATCCTGAACAGCGTGGCGGATCGCCATTCTCGCATTTCCCGGATTTATGTACGGATGATGTTGCCCTGGGAGGGAAGATCAATAGCTGAACACCAGCATGATGTCGACACCCTCACCGCGAGTCTCCGGATCAGATGACTGCGGACATCTTTTTGACAGCATTGCCTCGAATGCATTGACGGCGTTTTTCACAATCTCCCACTTTGTGTAATGCTGCATGCTTTCCCTGGCCATGGGGACGCTCGATGACCTGACGATGACTTATCGACAAGGACTAGGTTGCATGACAAGAAGTGACATGCCTTGTTTGCGTCATTCAGCGCCACCTCCGAGAAACCACCTGCTAGGTAGATGGATACTCGTACAGGAAAAAACGACCGACGGCAAGATACTACCTTGAAGCGAACTGGTGCTCAACACCTTGTGTCCTCCTCCTCCCCGTCGGCGACTTGTCGAACGTTGCGCTTGTGACGCTTCTCACCGTCACACCGAGCTAGTGTAAGACGAGGACATAAGGAGAAGAGAACGAAACGTCGTCGGTTATTAACTTACTGCGAGTACTCGTGTCTGACGCACCGCACTTGCGAGACTGATACTGACGGGTTGTGGAACCGGTACCCTGCTCCGCGTTCTCGGTAGGGTGTCGAGTCTCAGTCCCCAAGAGTTGTCACGTTACGTGTCTGAGCGACAATGTATTTTAGAAGAAGAAAAACCCAGCGCGTTCTTACGAACGTTTTTGGGACACGAATTCTTTCCGGGAACTTGCCCATTCGGTTCGAAAGGCACAAATGATGCTAAGAGTACAGACAGTAAAACCACGTGGATATATATCGAGTGAACGTGAACATACCCGAGGGGCGGTCGATGATTTCGATTTCATGATCATCTAGAAGACAACGAGCAAGGTGGTAATGAGTATATACGACGAGGCGAAATAAAATGTTTACCGCGAGTGGGCGGAGTCGCTAACCCTTCGCCAACGCTCTTGGTCAAGCTGGAGGTTGGAGTAACGATCCCCTGAGGAGGACGCCCATCTGACGACAGGTCGGCAGGGTGACCGGACGAGGCAGCATCGTCAGAGGAAGCGTGGTCGGATAAGGGGACGTTGTCGAACCGGGTCTTCGTGATGGTGGCGTCACGCTCGTAAGCCTTATTAGTCACGAACCGGTGGGGGTGAGTACGAACTTGAATGAAGTTGTCGGTGGCGGCAGGAGCAAGGACATGGAGGGGCGATGTGGTGAGGCGGAAGCGGGAGAGCCAAAGAAGCGATCGCCATGTTGACTCATGGATTGCATGTGGCAAACAAGTCAAGTTAGTCGACCCCCTCTGAATCCTGAGAGCTCATGACATGGATTTCCCCGCGGTGCTCGCTCAAGACGAGGTCGTACATCGTGTAAAACGGTTCAAGGACAGTTTTACTAGTTGGTCAATCTCTCCACCGTGACCGTACGACTGATGGGTAGTCTCCCGCCATTCCGAAGAACACGATATTTTGTATTATCAGAATGTGGAGCACCAATCGTACGCAGAATCATTTAAACTTTGCGCTCACGCCACGTGCCGCACCCGCCCAAGACCTCCACGTCATCCTTTTTGGCGAAACCACTAGCTCACTCGTCAACCTCCTCGCGGGATGGCACATCGGCTACCCTTGACTCGAATACCAGTTCCAGCTCGGCGCAGCCACGATCCGGTTATGGGATACTGTTGGACTGGAGGAGGTCGAGGGTGGGGTGAGCGGGTACATGGGCGCGATCGAAAGGGCGACCAAGTTGATCAGACGGCTGAGTGTCTCAGGCGAGGTTATCCTGTTTTTGTTTTGCGTGTGCAGTAACAGGGTGACGACGATGATGCAGAGCAACTATCGGTTATTTTATGAGCGAAAACAGGGATTGCAAAAGGGAGTGAGA
The DNA here is from genome assembly GCA_018397855.1 of Boletus reticuloceps. Taxonomy (NCBI): domain Eukaryota; kingdom Fungi; phylum Basidiomycota; class Agaricomycetes; order Boletales; family Boletaceae; genus Boletus; species Boletus reticuloceps. The sequence continues at coordinate 181,026 of JAGFBS010000054.1, forward strand.
CCTCTAGCTCTAGACTGGGATGATCGCGAATGACACGGAGCACGTCTCACCGCAGACAGTGACCAAATGGCCGGTCAGTGACAGAACGGCGGAGCTCGAAGCATCCCCGAGGATGCGCCAAGTGGTATTATCAGTCGATGCTGCGTTGAGGGGAAAGACCCGATGCAGGGATTTGCGAGGTGCGTCAGTCCGTGTTGCGAGCATGTGACACAAGTGAGAAATGGGTATGAGAGCTTTCTCATCTTTTGGCAAACAACGGACAGTGCGCCGTAGCACACGGATCTCGTATCGCTGCGAAGCGAAGAGCCCAAGGGGAAATGACAGTCGAGTGACCTCTTCGAAGCGGAGGAACCACGCGTGAGCAAAAAAAGAGAAGAACGATAGTAAGCCACTGCTATGGACGACTGGCGGAGAGCGCGGGAATCGTCGTAGTTGTTAATCGATGACGGACAGCGGACGTACGACGGTGACAGAACCCAAGGCAGCAGTGCACGAACACGACGGGGGAGACGAGCACGGAAGAGACACGACTGAGAGAGAGACACAGCCATCCGGTGAAACCGCACGACACGGTCATGTGGGAGGTGAATATAGAATCTGGAGCTTACTGTAAGAATTTTGGCCGTTGCGAAGCAAGGCTTGCCTTGTCCCATCAACCAAAACATGAATGCATGTGACAAATAGATACGTATGAAGGAGAGGATGACAAGCGTAAAACTACAGCTCATACGGATAGGATGTAGACGATACCGACTCAGCAGCGGTGTAGAGCGACAATCCTGCTTGATATAAACTCTCATAGTCCTTAATCTCGTTGGGAGACGGAATAAATATCATATTTCTTGCTTTCTCAGCTGAAAGCTGCCCTCCGATCCTCATTGCTCTGTTGCAGAGGGTTCATGCATCAGCAGCAGTTGTCAAACCAACGAAGGTGACTTACTCTCCCTGTTGATGCAACCACATCAAGCGGGCTTGGAGTGTTCTGCTGAGTGGTGAATCGCTGTCGAGCTCACGCTTCATTGAGTGGTAGTAAGCCTGGTAAATTGGGGAGTAATGAGTGCCGGTGAAGGGGACTTGTTCCCCACCCCTCCCAGGAATGCGCAACAAAGATTCCCGCTTTAGAGCACAGCGGAACTGCCCGTTACAATGATGTTCAGATCATACTTATGATGGCGCGAAAAAAAAAAACTTACCGCTGTAGCTGAAAGGGCGTACATTACTAGGGGTGTGGTATTGAGATGTGCTGCATCCTCGTGCTGCATGGGTCCGGCATTTTGCTTGTACCAGAAATGGAGATGGAATTGCTCTAGTTGGCTATTTCCGAACCAACGAACAACCTGACGCTACGTAAACAAGTGAGCATGAATGATTATACTGATGCTTTGCACATCAGTAAATTTACAAGAGTCTTATTTGGACTTATATTGTACTTATTTGACTTATCTTGCTCATGGCAGGCAGCTAAGACAATAAGCACAATAAGTACATTAGTACTACTACACTGAGCCATGAAATAAATGTGGAGTAGCTAGAGTCGAACTCATGAGTCATGCAGCATCCAAAAATGGAAATAAGAGCCACACAACCCACTACACCATGGATCCATACATGATATATGTAATAAATTGTATATGAGTACATTCCCAAGCTGTGACAATAATTTCAACAAGTCTCACTTACACTCAACTTGGACATCACATTTATCAGGTTTTAACAAGTCTCACTTACACTCAACTTGGACATCACATTTATCAGGTTTTAAATGTGATTAAATGTGATGTCCAAGTTGAGTGTAAGTGAGACTTGTTGAAATTATTGTCACAGCTTGGGAATGTACTCATATACAATTTATTACATATACCATGTATGGATCCATGGTGTAGTGGGTTGTGTGGCTCTTATTTCCATTTTTGGATGCTGCATGACTCATGAGTTCGACTCTAGCTACTCCACATTTATTTCATGGCTCAGTGTAGTAGTACTAATGTACTTATTGTGCTTATTGTCTTAGCTGCCTGCCATGAGCAAGATAAGTCAAATAAGTACAATATAAGTCCAAATAAGACTCTTGTAAATTTACTGATGCATCTACCTGCACGTCATGTTCATGCATAAAAAAGTGAGCAACATCACGAGTATTGCAGATGAGGTCAAGCATTTCCCATTGGTGCTCTGAAGCATTGTTCCCGTCGATTAGTACCCGAGTTGGCGGGGCAGTCCTAAAGAACGCCGAGGCAAAGGGTAATGCCTTTTCCACCATGTTTCCGCGAAAGGCTGGGATAGAATCAACGAGCTGACAAGCAACATTAGTCTTGCTTGGAGAGAGTATCAGGCGCTTACCATGATCTCAACTGCCTCACTCTGTTCTACAGGAGGCAAGGTCATGCCATCCACTCCTAGGAACAATGATGTTCGGCTAGTATGGTCATAAAAAAACAATGTGATGATGATAGTTACCTCTCTTCCGACCACGGTTAGCTATCTCGAGAACTGCAGATATGAAGGGTCTCCATAGGTCTCTGCTGCTCTGATTTGGACCTGGCATCGGCCAGCCTACCTGAGTAGCCATTTGATAAAGTAGGTGCCCTTTTGCTTGCCCTATGACAATCTGATGTTCAGGAGAGTAATACCTGAGTGCTGATGCTGGGCCCGCAAACGCCTGGTGTGAGGAGGAAAATGTTGAGGGAAGACCAGCAGAAGATGCAGAACCAGCAAAGGACCCGCTGTGGGATGTGCCGGAGCCATGGCCTGGGCGAGAACCTGCTCTGGAGAGGAGAGGATACATGAGATTACCTGGCAACCTTTCTGAATAGTCTTGTGGTTGCGGTTGCGGTTGCGGTTGGGTGCTGGCCATTCCCCATTCCATCTGTCACCACCCAAACCTCATGGTCAGCGGATGATTTTTGGCCTTTTCAACGGCGACCTACACCACTTGGAGTGAAGGAGTTCACACCGCTGTGAGACCATTGCTGGGTCACCATGCTAGTAGAGTAATCAGGGCCAGCGATAGGTGCTGGTGAGCTGGGCTGTTGCATGCCTCCGTAAGGACCAGGCACATTGACGGAAGTAGATTCTGTCAAGTTGAGGGAGCGGATATTATTAGTGACTGGGTGGGTCTGTTTGAGAGATATAAAATTTATGGCCTACCTGCTGCCATGGATGGAGGATTTGTGGGAGATGCGTGACCGATCAAAGTATGGAGCCTGACTCGGAGAGAGAGAGGTTGAGGTCGGGGCAGGGAGTACGCCTGCCTTTATACGTTCAAGTTAACGTGCATTGTTTACTACTCAGGCTGATGGTCCAATGGAGAAGCGAACCCCACTCACAGTGAACTTTCACGACATGTTAGGTTCTCGAATCAATGTGCAACCCCTTAGAGTAAGTGCGCTGATGGACCATAGGCGGCATCTGCTGCGAGGCACCTGCGGCGACCCCAAAATGAAACACCATGCCCCGAGGGGGGTATGTAAGGAGATTGTAATAAAATATTGTGATACAAATGAGGCCAAGCTGGGGATCACATCGAGGATGGAGTTGCGCCACGGGACCAGGCGGCAGCACTATTCCAGTGACATAAAGCAGCATAGTACTCAGGTCAAAGCTCACAGTCGCTTACACAACCTGCCAGTAAAGCAGGTCAAGAAGTACAAGGTAGTAGCACATTCACAAAGCAAACAGATAAGTAACGAGGGGATTACGTGAGGGATGATGGGATTAGGGAGGGAGAAACATTGCCTGACAAGCCAGAGCATGTAGGTGAGAGTCTGAGAGAGGACAGCGTAGCAATCTGTACCCCATTACTGGCTAAAAAATGTCTTGTTTCTCCTATCTGGAGCTCCGCAACCTTCACTAGGGACACAGCCTCTTCGTATTCATCATGGGCAATGGTGCGCATAACGTCGAGTTCGTGAATGCGCGTTTCACGATACTTAACCTGTGTTACAGACGCTACATTTCTCAATTACATTTCACTACCATTCATTTCCTAAATCACTAACACTAGTCCCACTAGTGCATACGAAACACTACCAAAGTATACCATAGTATTCCTTCACTTGCCAAGACTTACCTTACCAGGTCACATGTCTCCCACGCTACAGTCACATGACCAAGTCACATGATCTTATCTAGGCTGTGCACCTCATGCCACCTCATGGTATACACATTGCATCCTTATGCTTGCCTCATGACTTTCCTCTTGACTCACTTTCCCTTATCCTCCAATAGCATTAACAGCTCTTATCTAGAGCATCCTCATGGTACCCAGTGACCGTGGTATTAACCTTATTTAGATTCCCACAGCCTTTCCACAGCTTGGCCTGTGCTCGCACTTAGCCCCTATAAATACCCCTATGTTATAGTAGTTAGTCTCTAGTCTAGTTCTCTTGTTGTTTTCCCCATTGTTCCTCCCTTGATAGTAATGCCATAAGACCCTAGTGGTCTACTGTTCCTCTCCTACTCGAGACTACTCATTGCAAGCGCTCTAGGATCTACTAGGCAACCTCCAGAACCTCCTATTGTCCTAGATAGGATATTGGGTCGTTACAACCTGGGCAGCAAATGCCTCCCGAGTTGCACGGGCCAGCTGGAGCATACGAAGTGCATGCAGATCTTCAACTGCCTTCTCTCTCTTGGCAGATACCTACTTGCCTTGCATGAGCAATCTGATCAGCCAAGAAACGGTCCCGGGGACTGACGCTGGTAATTATTTTCTTTGCCCTCTTAGTGGGATGGATAGATGCATTCAAAGGTAGAGATAATTCAACACGACGCTTTTGAGGACTGGGAGCGCTGGTGGGGTTGTGTGGCATGTCCGTGGGGCCTGGAGCAGCTGGTGAGCTCTTTGCAGGAGCTCTGAAGGATGGTGGGGTAGCAGGGGCCCGAGGGGAGGATTGCACACCAAGGGGGCTGAGAAATTCTGCGGATGCTGACATTCTGCAGGCAGGCAGCGACGAGGCTTGTGGTTTGTTGTTGTTGCTGTTCCTGGGGAAGCAAGGGTGGTAACGTTTGTAGTCATAAGAGGGGCAGCGCCGGGAGGCGAATAAATATATAAGCGATAAGTTTTCCTTTCAGGGGACTCGGATCTGAAAGTAAGAAAGAAGCCGCATCTACAATTCATCTACAATTTGGCATGGCTTTAGCGAGCCCAAAAGCTACATTTTGTGCAACCAAAAAAGGAAGTACCTGTCTAAGCGTCGCATAGGGCTACTATCAACCAATAGGAAGGCTTGCTCACTTACGAGACAGCTGTAAAACCTGCTGTCTAGCTCGACCACTTTGCAGATGCGCGGCCCGCTCCAGGATTCCAAAGGGGGACTGCCATAGGAAGGACAAAGCGAATCACTGCAGCTGTTATCAGAAGAACCTGCCAAGGGGACGGCATACCAGAGGGACCAACAAGCCACCCCCGTAACTCGTTTTCCAACCATGATCTATATTGTATGCATATAATTATGTCCATCCAAGCCCTGCCGCTCCCCGGCACTACAGAGATTTCAAAGTGTCAAACATAGGTCCCAGTGATGCTGCTGGAGTAAAGACCAAAGCAAATGACGGATGGTCCTGCATAAAGCGAAGTGCACCATGGGGCTGAGTGACCTGCCTTCTACTTTTCTGACGACGCTTGACCCATCATGAATTGGTTTCTGCACTCGTGAGTAGATTCTCATGAGTATTCTCACTATAGTAAGTTCGGATCAGTAGTGATTGACTCAGTAAGGGCACAGCTCATTCAGTAGCTGCCAAAGCCTAACTGGATTTGCTGGCCTTCCCTGACCCTATATGGGGCAGGGGCAAGTCCCACGGCTAGCATCGGCTAGCATCGGCTAGCAGGTTTGGACCGCCACGCTCCTGGATCTAGGTTTGCCTTGGCCAGATCGAGGATCTGGGTGCGTTTGGTTGGGGTTGTGCCTTAGATGCTAGCCAGACCGTGCCGACCCAGGAAGTGATCAGTACCGTTGACGAGAAGGACCAGCTCCTTTTTCAGTCGAGCAATCCTAATTTGGACAACTGGGGTCCTATCCTCCGCGGCAGGGTTCGGCAATGAGGTGAAGTGTGACAAGGTCATCACACACATTCGAATAAAATAATAATAGTAAAGCACATATTTATCATTTTTCTAATATCTATCATAGTTGTCTGTCACGCGGTGTCATACTCAAAAAAAAATGAAGCTGACCCTACTGGTCAACCATGATGTACCCATAGGGTCAGCTCCGAGAAAAACGGGTGATAGAGACAATACAACTCATAGTACAACTGCTCGTATCTCGCACTGCTGCACAGACCTTGAGACAGACTGATCAACCTAGTGCCTTCCCATGGAATGAACCATTCCAAGATCACGAGGGTTTCGGCATAGATTTGCGTGTTGCGGAGCACGAGTGAAAGCACTGAGAATGAGCTACGTTGTCGTCCACATCCATCCGCTTCTCCTCATGACCTTCCTCGGGATGGGCAGGGGTGTGTTGTTTCGTGAAGACTTGGAAGGGAATTGTCGATGTAGCATCACCGACAGGGACCCACACCAAATGCTCTGCGCAAGAGACCACTGGCACCGGGTCGACCGTTCTTCGGCACCCTCAATCTCAAGGCGCTCAAGAAAGCGGGAGAGGGTGGGAGCAAAATCGTCGAGGTCAATATTGGTGAAGAGCATTCCGTGGAGAAAGGACAAACAATTCTGAAGCTGTTGCGTCTGGCTATGACCGACGGGATTGAGCTGTCGATGACCATATGGGAAGGATAGATTCCCGCGATGTCGTGAATAAATGGAGAGCAGTCATACTAGCAAAGGGACAAGGTTAGGGACAATTGGATAGACAAAAATGGTCATGAACCTTTTCACGAAATGGTAGACCGCTCGTAGTTCCTCGGTTTCGACTTCGCGGCTGAGGAGACCAAGGTGCGTCTGCAATGCTATGAGCGTACCACTCCTTGGCGATACCTCTCCACCGTTCCTTTTCAGGCTCGACCTGCATCATGCACGCGGCGACGATGCCAACACTGGGGGTGGGGGAATCGTCAATACGTGGCGCTGGTCGATAGGAAGAAGATCGGGCACTAATTTGCGACTTGCTCTTCTGAGCGTCGCTGGCATTGTCTGCCAAGACCACATTTGCTTGAGAAACAGCATCCACTGTGAGGGCGGGACCAGAGAGTTGGTTGCTGGTAACCATGGCGGCGACAGCCATGCGGTAACGTGCGAGGTTGCCGAGAGCTTCGAGCTAGCCAGCACGGAAGGACCTGAGGCTAGGCTCCTCGAAGAGACCTGTGTAGAGTGTGTGCAAAAGAATGCGAGATTCGTCTGGATTTTTGTTCGTGTCCTCTGTAAGAATCTTTAATTCGAGTGCGGAGATGCTGCGATAGAGCTGCTTGAGCTGTAGGGCAAAAGCATTGTTTCCGGGCTCTTCGCGAGGTCTTCTGTCAAAGAGAGCAGAAGAGGTATTATCGGTGGTACCCGAGGAGGGGGTGAAGGACGAAAAAGCGACGAAGTGGACGTACGAAGAAGTGGAGGAGGCAGAGACATAATCGGCAGGTGTCTTTGGGGTAGAGCTGGGCTTTGAACGTTGCGCCCTGGGCAGCATTTGGCGCGTGGTGGCGGAGTCGGCCAGACGCGGCAGTGCAAAACAGAAATTTGCATTTTTTGTGATGTGAAGAGTTCCTGACTCATATGCAAAGCCATGTCCGCAATGCATCCCGATGCAGCTGGGTACACTGTGACACGGTATGCCTGCAGAGGGACATCCACGTCTACCCTGAGATCGACAACTGCATAGAGTACCAGCGCGGTAGCAGGTCCTGATGCTTTGAAGACACGCTCGAGGGCATCTTGGCCAATACGAATCCCTCCTCTTGCCAGGCCAGACTACTCGACCCCATCGGCTTCAGCGTCAGGTCGACGAGTGGCCCGAGCTCGTCCTCTGTGCACACGGCCAGCGCACTGGGCACCGCAGCTCTTCTATCCCTCCCCTGGAGCGTCCCTTTTTCTCGAGCATGTTCCAAAGAGGAGACGAGCCGTCGCGTCCACGAACATGGGTCGGTCCGTGGTATCTAGCGAAGAAAAGTCAAGGTGCGCGAGTTCGCCCCGCCATAGCGTATCATCTAGGAAACGCTGAAACGTCTCCTCATGCCTCATGAGGTATGGAGGCTTGTACGTCAACACACAGCTGAGCGCGACTGTCTGCAGTGTACGATCGGGATGGGACAAGAAGGCGCGGTAGACGATAAAGAGCGTCTCTGTAGCGTGGAGCGCCTTGGGGTTGGTGGACTTACTCAACAATGCGAGCCATGCATGTAATTTGTAGCGGGCAAGATTCGATACGTTGTCATCGTTGACCGCCAGCGATAGGAAGAAGGGAACAAGTTCACGGTTGCGTTTCTCTGCGAGTGAGGCGCACTGTCCGAGTGTCGAGAGCAGCTCAAATCAGTCAGAAGTCTTTTGGTCCTATGGGTAAGGAGAGTGGCGTTGAACGTCGATACATCCAACAAAACAAACCTGACACTTACAAAGACAATCGCTCTCCGGTCGTGATCCTGATCCAGCCAATTCGAGATCATGGTCCTCAGTCTGTGCGCGGCACCATCTCTCCATGTCCGTTGCTCTTCCCGACGATCACCATTCACGTCCTGTCCGATGTTCTCGTTCAGCCGTTCGGGGAGTCCGTGCGTCTTGTCAGCTGTCCCCGAATCGCTTGGCCAAGGACAAGAGCGCCTCGGCAGCCGGCGACCATAAGGGTCGTAGATTGACCTTGAGCTGGGCTATACAAAAAAACAATCAAACACGTTGAACGAAAACGAGAGGGAGACGCACAAATCAACCATCTGACACATAGGTCAGTAGCCAGAGGTTCGCCACCCTTGATCATCTGCCCAATACGACCAATTCGCAACACCCGTTCGCGCACGCCCTGAGCGTCCAGAGAAACTCCCTCTCCCTGTAAACACCGGTTCAGTACGTCGCGTTCGCCTGGAGTTGACTTGACTAGTTTCGAGGAGAGGATTTTGAGCGCGCACAAGTGCAACGATCGCGAACGCGACACGATGCACGCTCGCAAGTGCAGACAGAGCATCGAGATGGACAAGACGGCTGATGCCGACGAGCTGGGGGATCTCATCATTAATATGCCTTGCTGTGGAAAGGTATCCCGTCGCCTTACCTCGACTGTACGAGACCTGCCAAACCAAGCAGGGCACGTTGAGACCATGACCACTGCTGTACAATCATCCTTGACCACCCCGCCAGATCGACCTGCCGTCCCCACGATGCGTTCTTGGACCTTGCGAGGCCGTGCATGCATATCCATAGAACCCAGGCTAGATTTACTCGGATGAACGAGGGGGGATAGATTGAGATGCTTCCATTGCTGAAGAGTCACGTAAAAGTGTGATTCGGTATCCTAATGGTATATGTGAGCGCTGCATGGAGAAGAGAAAACGCAAAGTTTAAATGATTCTGCGTACGATTGGTGCTCCACATTCTGATAATACAAAATATCGTGTTCTTCGGAATGGCGGGAGACTACCCATCAGTCGTACGGTCACGGTGGAGAGATTGACCAACTAGTAAAACTGTCCTTGAACCGTTTTACACGATGTACGACCTCGTCTTGAGCGAGCACCGCGGGGAAATCCATGTCATGAGCTCTCAGGATTCAGAGGGGGTCGACTAACTTGACTTGTTTGCCACATGCAATCCATGAGTCAACATGGCGATCGCTTCTTTGGCTCTCCCGCTTCCGCCTCACCACATCGCCCCTCCATGTCCTTGCTCCTGCCGCCACCGACAACTTCATTCAAGTTCGTACTCACCCCCACCGGTTCGTGACTAATAAGGCTTACGAGCGTGACGCCACCATCACGAAGACCCGGTTCGACAACGTCCCCTTATCCGACCACGCTTCCTCTGACGATGCTGCCTCGTCCGGTCACCCTGCCGACCTGTCGTCAGATGGGCGTCCTCCTCAGGGGATCGTTACTCCAACCTCCAGCTTGACCAAGAGCGTTGGCGAAGGGTTAGCGACTCCGCCCACTCGCGGTAAACATTTTATTTCGCCTCGTCGTATATACTCATTACCACCTTGCTCGTTGTCTTCTAGATGATCATGAAATCGAAATCATCGACCGCCCCTCGGGTATGTTCACGTTCACTCGATATATATCCACGTGGTTTTACTGTCTGTACTCTTAGCATCATTTGTGCCTTTCGAACCGAATGGGCAAGTTCCCGGAAAGAATTCGTGTCCCAAAAACGTTCGTAAGAACGCGCTGGGTTTTTCTTCTTCTAAAATACATTGTCGCTCAGACACGTAACGTGACAACTCTTGGGGACTGAGACTCGACACCCTACCGAGAACGCGGAGCAGGGTACCGGTTCCACAACCCGTCAGTATCAGTCTCGCAAGTGCGGTGCGTCAGACACGAGTACTCGCAGTAAGTTAATAACCGACGACGTTTCGTTCTCTTCTCCTTATGTCCTCGTCTTACACTAGCTCGGTGTGACGGTGAGAAGCGTCACAAGCGCAACGTTCGACAAGTCGCCGACGGGGAGGAGGAGGACACAAGGTGTTGAGCACCAGTTCGCTTCAAGGTAGTATCTTGCCGTCGGTCGTTTTTTCCTGTACGAGTATCCATCTACCTAGCAGGTGGTTTCTCGGAGGTGGCGCTGAATGACGCAAACAAGGCATGTCACTTCTTGTCATGCAACCTAGTCCTTGTCGATAAGTCATCGTCAGGTCATCGAGCGTCCCCATGGCCAGGGAAAGCATGCAGCATTACACAAAGTGGGAGATTGTGAAAAACGCCGTCAATGCATTCGAGGCAATGCTGTCAAAAAGATGTCCGCAGTCATCTGATCCGGAGACTCGCGGTGAGGGTGTCGACATCATGCTGGTGTTCAGCTATTGATCTTCCCTCCCAGGGCAACATCATCCGTACATAAATCCGGGAAATGCGAGAATGGCGATCCGCCACGCTGTTCAGGATGCCATTCGTGACTCTCCACGAGTACTCATCAACGCTATCTCTGGCCGCCTCGTGGACAAATCAGAACAAGTTTCCGCACCCGAACAGCTCCAAATTTTCAACAAGCTGATCTCCATGACGACCAACATCGATCGTACCCGCATCGAACAGGACGTGGTAGAGCACTATCGTTATCCCATGTTCTCGCACAAGTGGGATGACAATGAACCCTTGTTCGAGAAGGTCAATGACACCGTCGTACAAGACCTTAAGGAGTCGCCCACCACCAACGAGCTTCGGATGTTTTGCAAGATCGTGCGGGATGCCGAGGTGCATTGAGCATGGAGCGATGCACGTTGCATCAATAATGCAGATCACTTGGTGCTGCAAGAAGCACTGGTTTCGATGTTCAGGTGGTACCAGGGTGCCGCTCGGACGCTCGTTTTACTCCGTGGTGTTCGCTCTCTGTCACGGCGCGGCGCTCTCGTGAGGAGCATCTGGAACTCCCGTGTCTGGACATTTCAGGAATACCATGCATCGCAGGTGGTCCGGTTCTACAACGAAGACTGGACGCTCTACATGAATCTCGACATTCCCAACCACAAGGAGTCACCCGAAATTCTCTCAGAGACGGGGGAGGCAACGGGTGTCTCGGCGCAAGCCTTGATGGCACTCGAGCCTGGACTAGACGATATACGGGAGAAGTTATGTCGAAGTTATGTCCAGCATCAACACGACAGACGACGTTCTTGGAGGATGAGGGGTATTCACTGCTTGGGATATTCTCGATCTCTTTGCCGGTGGTGTAGGGTGAGGGAGACCAAGCACTCGGACGACTCTTGTCACGAGTTCGGGAGATACGAGCATTCTCGCATGGACTGGGCAACCAGGAGGCTTTGATACCTGCCTCCCAGCCCGCATCAGTGTGTTCAGCCAGTCACTGACCCTCCCACACTCCGCAAGCTGTCATGGAGACAGTAAGCGTCACTCAACCTTAACTCGGTCACAACCGACTTGACCAGCTCCGCGTCTCGTCTTTCTCGGGGAAACGGATGACGCTCCCATGCATCATTTTCCAAACTCGGCCGTTGTCAGCTTCGGCGATGTGACGTGGGTAGGATAACACGAGGCCGAACGTCCGGCGTCGCTGAGGTAATCCTTTCGTGTTGGGCGAAAATTTCCACGGATTCGTCGATACTTGTCATTCCTGACACGGCCTTCCCTCCTCACATCCATGGTTTTCTCTAATCAGAACGACCCAACCATCGCCTCTCATTCCAAGTGCCTCAGCGACCTACAGGGGCCAAAGCACATAGCAGTCGAGCGACGGACGTCCCATGGACATCATTGATGAAACACGCAGTGTCGCCTGTACGTCACGACATTCCCTTGACCGCTGTCCTCGCACGTCATACCCGACGTCTGCAGCAAACCCTTAACCGCCATCCTCCAATTCATCTCAGCAACACTGTGCTGACAAGGCCTGATTAGGGATTGTCACTGGCGCGGGTATGATACCCGTACCTGTACGTGCAGTGCCCGTGGTACCCACAGCGCCACCATCCACCACTGCCCGCTTCTCGCCATCGCACAAGCATGCAAGCATATCCACCCTCCCCGCTGTCACACGAGTGAAGCCAAGAGGCAGGCGGTTGTGGTTCGAAGCTGGCGCGAAGAATTAACGATTGGACGAGATGGTGACAGATTAGGTGTCTCATCACGCGTTACAATGGGGGCGTTCGTTGCTGGATGAGACATGGTTGGGGGAGGAAGAAGAGGAATTGAACTGGTGCGTAAACGTGATTTTTGAAACTTGGAGCTTCAAGGACCGAAATAGTTATATCTCGGAGCTGTTGTATATCCAAAGCAAAATCATGATTGTGGATGACAGGCGCGGTATTGTAGGTGCCAGTTTTGTGTTGTGCGTATTCTGGGACCAATGAAATGACTTAGATGGGATCCACCAATCTCGGCGATCGCAGTCAAAAGGCGAGTTACACGTTGTGAGCCCAATTGTTTCGGATGTCTGGTTTTGCGCTGGTGACGGAGGACGATGTACCGCGACAGACGGGCGCCCTGCAGCACGGTTTGCTGCTGCGTTGAGACAGATTAAATAACCCCTTTCTCTCACACCTCGCTGCCGTGATTTCTGCGTACGAGCCATGTCGCGTGTCTACCCTGCCTCCCGGTACGGTCCTGGCGGTTGGCAGACGGACTCTATCCTCCGCCCTCCCGCTGCTATTGCCCGCAGAATGTACATCGCAGAGGCAGCCCTCGCTTCTATGAAAGCACCCGAACCCTGGCAAGCAAATGGTCCGGGGACTAAGAAAAGGTGCAGCGTAGGCGACACTCTCATGCGCTCCTCTTCCTTTGATCAGAAGGCCCATCTTCCTTTTTCCCGTAGGCTGGCTCGATGACTACCGAGCACACAAACACCCGCAATGGCACGCTGCATCCCTGTACGGTAATCTCAGGCCAGTTTCTCACCTCGCATCTCGCTCGGCGAACTAGACCAAACATGGACCAAAGATTTAAAACAACGTTGTCTCGACATTCAACCCTCCCACCTCCCACCATGAGCACCACTCGGTTTGCCTTACGACGATATCATTGCTGATGCGCTTGCCATCGCCGCTGCCTTTGGTGACTACTCTCAGACGTTCCGCCAATTATTGGCCTCCTCGCTCGGACCGATCATTACGGGTGGGCGGGCGCTCTCTCCCGCCGAATCGTTCTTGTCTCTGATTTTTGATACTCCGCAGAGGTCCCTAGACGCCTACGACGTTCGTTTACGACATTACCTTCCCACCCTGCGATGTCAACCAACCCCTGTGTTCGTGGCGATCTCGACCTGCTTGATGACGCTGAGATCCTTGGCTCCTCGCCGTCAACCGCACCGCCTTCCTCAGCACCACTATACCAGTCCCGATCCAGCCTGACCCACTCTGCTTGCCTACGCATAATAACAAGCGAAGAGTGGACTTTCTTCGCGTGCGTCTCCCTTGGCGCGGGCCATGCCCTCGTAACATGTTGGAGCGCCGTGCAAAAGCATGGATAACTACACGCACGACAGGTATGTTCTCTCCATTGCATGATTCTGCATGTCTTATTCTTATTGCATTCAAAAGGCTTCTGCCACCGAAGATGCCGACTGCATCCATCTCGTTCCTCGTCAAAATCATGGTCAGGGTGAAATCGTGCCGCGCGTCGAGAGAGTCCCTTCTCAGCCGATGTCATATACCTTCAACTGCCAACGGGATCGTATGAAAGACATCGCCCATCGTATTCACTCACCTTCCTTATCTGTGCACCAGTCGTCCTGCACTTCCAGACTTCCTCGCGATAAAATAGATGGACCCACTCAAGTCCTTGTACGGAAAGAACGGGTTTAACACCCCGATCCCTCTTTCGCCGAACTATTTGCTGAACATGCGACCGCGGCTTTCTTTGTCTTCCAGGTTTTTTGTGTTGCGCGGTGGTGCTTGGACGAGTACTGGCATTACAGTATCTTCGCTTTGTTCATGCTGGTCACGTTTGGGTGTACCGTGGTTTGGCAGGTATGTCGACTGAGATGTACCTCCTCGCTTGGGCTCACGGACGTTGTTCAGCAAGTGAGGACCTTGAAAGCATTTAGGACCATGTCGGTTGCGCCGTTCCTATCCAATGTCTTCGTGATTTCAAGTGGATGACTATGCAGACGGATGAGCTGCTCCTCGGGGATGTAGTTCTGGTCGGAAAGTGTGCTCCGTCGATTGCTCGTGTTTGATTTTAACCGCCATTCGCCGTCTAACTCGTTTACAATCAGAAATATTTGTTCCCGCTGACATCCTTTTGGTCCATGGCACGCGTATTGTCAACGAAGCGGTGCTGTCTGGTGAATCGACGCCACTTCTCAAGGAGTCTATCCATCTTCGGGACACCTCGGACAAGATTGATGTCGATGGTGCGCACAGATTGGAGGTCCTGTTCAACGGGAATTCCCTCGTGGCGCTCTCCAAGTACGGCATGTCAGTCCTTTTGAATGACGAGCGTAGATAAACAAGTCAACAGCCATCTTCTGCACCGAGTCATTCCGCATTCCTTCCGCTGGAAGGGTTGATGTGTGTTGCTTCGACAAGATAGGTACAATTGCCGCCGAGAATTTAGTTCTTGAGGGTGTTGCTGGCATCGAGCGAGGTTTCTTGTGTTTGCTCGTGTGCTCGTGTGCTCTGCTGACTCTGATCGGCAGTGACTTTGACAACTGGGGCTTATTGATGTGAAAGAGTCTGGCAAGCAAACTATGCGCTGTCTCGCCACAGCGCACGCTCTGGTTCGCTTGGATGGCGGCGTTTATCTTCGGCGACCCCATGGAAAAAACAACCCTCGAAGCACTTGAATGGCAAATTTCTCAAGGTTCGTATTCTGGTGTGGCACTTGATATGTATCTGACCCAACCCATGGTACCCAGGCGATTCGGTTGCTCCTTCCTCGAGCAAGACCCCCAATTTTACATCCACCGTCGTTTCCAATTCTCTTCACTCTCGAGCGCATGACCACTGTCTACCCTTCCTTCGGGAAAGGCACTCGTCGCTGTTAGAGGTGCCGCCGAGACAATCAAGGGCATGCTTGCGCATGTACCCGCATGGTATGACAAGACATTCAAGTGGTATCCGAGACGGGGCAGCCGTGTGCTTGCCCTCGGTATGAAAGAGGTGCACCCGATGCCCATTCACAAGGTACGGTGCTTGTCTTCCCTTAACGAGCTCGGTTTCTCGATCTGAACATGTTTTGTGGGTTAATAAGCCCCACCGAGAGGAGGTCGAGAGTAACATTATATTCGCTGCATTTCTTGTTTTCCATTGCCCGTTGGAGACGGATGCCGTTGGGAGGTGTGTTTTACGTACTTTTTTTTCTTGCTTGGCGGCGGATAGTCTGGAGGTGTTATAATTCTTATCTCTATCGCGCTTCATCGTCGTATCCGTTTGATTGTCATATGCTGTCTATGTCGCTCATCGAATGCTTCTCATGCATGGTGGGGGACAGGATCTATGGCGAAATGATGTCGCCATAGTGACGCATGGGTACGCGAAAGCACAGGACCTTCCCGAAAGGGTTGGCTCTGCCAGCATGGCCCGTGGGAGCAGCCATCTACGATGGACCTGCTGGTCTCGACACCAGATAAGAAGCCTCCTCTATCTCCCACCCGCCACATCCCACCCGGTTCACCACCCCGTCCTGGGTCGATGCTCACCGCTCGTGCCCGCCGCCCCTGCAGCGCCGCTGCATGCCTGTGCTCAGTGGTCTTAGCCAACTCCCTCGACGTAAGGCTCAGTGGAAGTACCCTACACGTTCTCGGAAGGTAAGGCGGTTGGGGTAGCGGTAGCCCCCTGACGAGAGCTTTCGCAGGCTCGAAACCGCACCCCCCCGTTTTTGCCCTGCCGGTCCCTACCCGTACTGTACACCATCTGTGGTGGTCCGACCCTAATCCTCGGAGAGGGGTGCCCGACGGACGGGCAAACCGGATTGATGGCCCGAGTGCCTCTCCCTCACACATAGGTCATACACTGGGGCCCTTCGGGCCCCAGTCCCTCCATTTATGTAACTTCTGTTCACCGCGACCGATCACCTGACCCCCATATCAACTAGAATGCAGCTTCATGCACAGATGCCCACCGTGTCGCTTCGATCATCAGTACGTTGGCGCTCGGGAAAACTGCACTTTACGGCGAAGACGCAAAGTAAGGCATCCCCAGTCTCCTTCACTCAAGCCGTGTCCGTAGTGCTGATAATTACATGTCACTCAGCCGGGGTCGTATTCTCTCCTCGACAGGCTCTACCCCACTTAGTACTCCTCTCGACCCAAACCTTGTCAGCGTCTCATTCGTCCCGCCGTCTACCGCGTCTAACGTAACCCCACTTGTCGTGCTCAAACACGGCGAGCCTGTTGGTGTCGACGAGGCTCGGTCGAGCGAGATACTCAAGGAAGAAGACTTTGAAATCCGGGTCGATCTCGGAGGGCAAGGGGTTGGAGGCAAGGACGAGGCCAAGTATTGGACGTGTGACTTCAGCTATGTGAGTCCTTCGGGCTTTTAGGGCTGCGGATTTGGGATACTAATGGTGCCGGTATGTCCTACTGCGGGAGTATGTGCGGATTAACGGTGATTACCGGTCTTGAAGGAAGGCCGGGATACTGTACTGCGCTGTTGTCTCGAGATCGTGTTATTTATTGGACGTGGTCCAATTCGATTCGACTGAGCCTCGAATTACAAGAGCTTACCCATCCGAAAATGGTGGTCTTGCTTCGCCTCCTTCGATCAACGACATGTCTAGCGGTCCGTCCTCACATATTAACGTCAAGACAGTAGAGTTATGAGGTGCATCGCATCTTTCCTTTCTCGCATCCTCTTCCACCTCACCACCTCCGCGTCGCAGTGACAGCGACCACACCACCTTCAGCGTGGGGGCAACGGCGACGAGACTGGGCCGCAACCACCACCACCACCGTGGACGACGCTGGCCCTGTGGCGGAGACAACGACGACGACGACGACCCAGAGCGGCAATCACCGCCACCACCACCGCAAGAACACCAGCACTGTGGCACCGCACTCACAGTGACGGGGGTGACAAGGCACGGCAGCAACCATCACCCTCACCGTGGCATAAAAATGGCGACAACGCCTACCACCAAGTCAACGACGCCAGCGCACCGTCACTGCCTCCCTCATCACCACTGCCACGTCGTCATCGAAGACAGCGTGGCAGATACTACAACGCCCATGACCACGATGTGGAGACAATGTCACAATGAGACGACGGGAGCGAAGTAACAACGATGAGGCTGGGCGGCAATCACCACCATTTCGCAGCGACGAACACCTCCCTACCCGTTGGGCGCATCCTCGCCTCGCCTCGCGCACCACCAGCAGCCTCGAGGTCACATGTCTCAGCAACACCAGATAGTCCATCTAACCGCGTCCGAAGGGTCCGCTCCGCTTGTATTATGTAAAAAGATGTTCCAATGGATTGATGGACTTTTTGCATACCATGTAGACGACATCTTCACTCACAGGGTCCGCCCTACGCGGACGCTTTCCACGTCTGTTGGAGAGGATACCCTACCTGCCCACGACGCCGCGATTTTCTGAATTCGATAGGCTTCCGTGTCGACAAATACTAAACTCCAAGGAAGACCTTTGAGGTGTTGTAGGAGGTCGCACAGCTCCGACAAGCCCTGTTTTACTGCTGATTGTTCAGGCTGCTTTTCCATAGTAACGTGACGATGTTGTCCGTCAAGACGAGGGCGCAATCGATCCCAGGAAAATTCCTGTTAGGGGGGATCCAGTAGAATGGTGTGTCCACGAGGCAGGCACGTCCTGAGATACTGAGACGACATTAGGCGTCGATGAGACCTCCTGCGTCTCGTCACCGTGCGAGGGCCGTTCGCATTCGACAGACTGGTCCGGCGTGGATAGAAAACTGTGGAACCATGACTCATAGATGTAACCAGCAGCTTGACAGGTTTCCGAGGGCGTACTAAGCGCTTTGAAGAATTCCAGCTCGGTGCCCCGTGATATATGGTATGGAATGATCTCGTTGTGGATCTGACAGTACGTATTGGGTATCTACAAGCAGCTTGGTCTTAGAGAAGGATGCGACCAAGGTCCAGACTGGTGGACCTGGTGAGTAGATCTCATTTGATTCCGGTGGTGACTCTAACTTCCCACGTTGGGTTGAAAGACGGTGATCTTGGCTCAAGTAAGCACACATTCATTCACTCCCTTGCGAGAAAATTATAGATGAAATCCTCAGTTCGGACAAGACTATTGCGGTTATCGATGGCAGTGGAGTTCTTGCGGATCCTACTGGTATTAATCGTGAAGAGCTGGTGCGCCTTTCCAAGTCGAGGGTGGCTGTCGCCCATTTCGACAAGTCCAAGTTGGGCAAGGACGGGTACCTCATCAAGGTCGAGGAACACGATATCAAGCTACCATGTACGTGACTCCCTGGACTCTTGCCCTGAGATCTGCTGACGCGCTCAATAACAGCCGGAGAAGTCATTCTAGATGGCATAGATGGGGGGGACTGGGGCCCGGGTGTGGTGGTACGTATCGGGTGTTTGTTTACAACGGTTGAGCTGAGTGCCGACTGGTATCGTCAGTACCTTGCACAAGGACAACACTATTGGATCGGCGCGCCCGCTATCATCATCCCCCGACGTGAGTCGCTTCGTCACGGGTATGCCGCCATCCAGCTCATATCACTCTGTCACATCTAAATTATGTCAACTCGCTTCTCGCCGTGTAAGTCCGTCTTGGCTGTGTCCGACTTGAACAATCATGTCCCCCTTCCCCAGTCTCAATGCACGACAAACAATTCGGGAACGTGAGACGAGACGGTTGCGCTATACGTTTGACATACCCACGCTACCAACCATCGTTTGATCTCCCCCTCCATTTTGTTGAATCCGTGCACATACTTTATACTAGGGTTGCACTCGACCCCAAGTTTTAATTATAACACACAATTTAGTACCCCAGTCGCCTCCACCACCACCACCTCTTCAGGTTTCGAATCTAAAAGCTGGGCAGAGCGGCTAAGGAAATCCTCGAAGAACGGGCCAGACTCCTCGGGTTTGTAGACGCGCGGTTGTGATTTGGCTTCACTTGGGTGGGCGAGAGCGAACGCGAGCGAGGATGAGGACGAACGGATGCCAGAGGGAGGTGGTGTGGGATAGGCCGAAGTTGGACTGAACCTCTGGAGGATAGAGTTGGCTATGGCCGGTGGACTATAGGAGTTGTTAGTGCGAACGGTCTAGGGTCTTTGCGGACACTATATCACCCTTGGATGTTTTCAGGCCCTCTCAACCCCTTCCTCTTCGCCATCCCACGGATACTGATGGCATCCAGCTCGCACACGCTCAATCGATGTTTTGTCCCGTCCACCAAGCCGTTCGTCATCTCAGGCATGAGCGCGTGCACGCCAGACACGCAGCGTGACCGAGATGGCCTTGCAGAGCGACGCGACAAACGATGGGCGGTCTCGATTTGGATGCAGTAGATGAGCTTGCAGAGGGAGCCGGTGACCGTGTATGGCGTGAGCATGCCGCTGTGTTTAGCACAAGCCGTCAGGAGGGGGGCGAGTCTGTTTACTACGCTAGCTCACCGTAGTCAAAAGAGAGAAAGAGAGCACGCGTACCTACACGCCGCCTCCTGTACACCCTCATGGAAATAAAACTGCAGAACCGGCAGCGTCCGCTCGAGACTTTGCGTGATGCAAGGCCCGATTCGGCCTTTTAGGACAGTACAGTAGATGACGAGCGTGTCAAAGGCTTGACATTTTTCGTCAATGGTCGAGGTACGGATGCCGACGATCTGTCCGTCCATCGAAATGGTTTCCCATCCATCGCGTTCTTAGCCAACCTCTTCATCATCTACCGCGTGCAAATGAAACAGGGACAGAAATGAACGCAAGCGCATGCATGCACGTTGAGGGCTTACCATAGACAAATACGTCCGCTTTGGCGCTCGCCGCGTTGAGCAATGGTGGCATCACCACCGGCAAAAAAGGTTCGAATCCAGGTCCCAGTGCTTGGCAAATCTTGGCCCGTTTTGCAATCAGGTACGTCGCTAAAAGAGTGTCCGAAGGGTCCACAGGGGAGTCAGAGCCCCATCAGGTCGACGAAAGTACATATGCGAAAGCTGTCTCACTCTGGTATCAATCAGGGCGTCGATGAGCGAGCGTGCATCTGGTCGGAAGATGTCGCACCCCTTGAAGAGCTACTGTCGCTATGAGATATTCCAATTAGTCAAGGGGTGGAAAAGACCGGTCCGTCGGATGTCCAGGTACATACCGATGAGTCCGGCGCACTCCATAGGTTCTTTGCCAGTATGCATCGCAGCACGACGGACAGCGTCTCAGCCGCATGCAGCCGGACGATCGCGTCTTTTTCGCCATTGGCTGCAAAGCTGACACATGTTACGAAGAACAAACTCAGTACTACCAACTGCTAACAGGGCGACAATTAGCATACACGTAGTCACTGTCGCGATAGAGAGGTTTCAGACCTTGTGTACGTGTAGACACTCGTGTTTTGAAAGGCGGACAGGAACTTGCTCAGAAAGTCGCGGTCAGGATTGAAGAAGGCGCGCCAGAATTGATGTTCCGTATCATCTGAGCGGGGCTGAGACCCTGGATTCGGGTCATGAAGAGCCAGACGTCATGGAGAGACTTGCCTGGAATATCTTGTTCACTGTCGTAGATGAGAGATGTCGTGTGACATGTGACATGTGATGCAATGCTTTCTTTCAACCGTTCGATGAACTGCTCAGCCTCATCACACACCCCCTGCCTCGCAGAGCTCATCAGTAAGTACTCAAAGCCTGCCAGCGCGCTCTTTCAGACGTTCAACGACCTCACCCTAGGTATGACTCTCACCTCGAAAACAAACGAGACGCCTCGAACCAATGTCATGATGTCCATATAGCGCACAAATGGACAGGTATTCAGGTGCTCGAACTTCCACAGTGATCCATCCACGTTACGAAATACTAGTCATTCCTTCCCACAGACTGCAGGGGAACCGCCATCGACGTGTGTCGCCGTGCCCTGTGGACTTGCAGAATCCATCAGTACATCGTGGTACGTCCAAGCATCCTCCAAGTTTTACACCCCATTGACTTTGGCTCTCCCAGGATCCGCGATGCATTCGTTGCGTTAGACACTCAGCTTGCGGACGCGCCACCCGACGGTGATATACGGTGACTCGTCATCGACTATCTTGATCAGGCCGTGACCTACACGCAATAAAGCGCCATCGTGTTTTCCGCATTCAAACGAAACAACTGGCTGAGACGAAACATCAGCACTGGTGGCACAAGAGAAGCTTATGTTCACTTGGAAGACCGTCGCCGAACACGAGGTGAAATCTGCGCATGGCCTATTGGATTATCACCCCAGCTGGCACAGAGATGAAGCTTGTAAAAGCAAAGGGTGTTCCGGTAGGTCGTCGCAAACAACGCGATCCATCCCATCGCTCACCCGCGTCTTTCCAGCCCCCCCACTTGCCCATTTACTTGCGGCCACCACGGGAGAGGCTCTACCTAGGTACACATCCTCTTGGCTCTCTCAACAATCACCAGAGGCATTGTGTTCACATGGACTGTTCGTGACAGGGATTTATTTTAGCATCTATGCCGTTGGCATGGTCAGTATCGCCTATGGTACTCGCTCGCTTTTTGTACGTCTCTTTCGAGCGATACGGCTTTGTCTTGCATCTCTGACGCACTGATCCCTTGCAGTCCAAGCCAATGAAAAAGGATTAAGTAAATACGTGCATAGACTTGATTCTTGCTTGCCTTCCAATGCACACACGCGCGGTATGCCGTAGGTGCCCTACGCATGTTTCCCTGCGCGAAGTCTTGGGCGCCGTCGGGCTGAATCTCACGAGCGGTGGACTACGCATATTCATTTGGTAGTACATACTCCCTACTCCATTCAATGTCACACAGCCCATCTAGGATACATCTCGGACCATAATGCGACCATAAGTCATTGAATACGGGGACTAGAATGCACGTACTAATTTCCCAGTGTCGGTCACTTCCTGCACCAGATCACCTGTTGAAACCTCTCGCTCTTCACCGCTCCTAGACCCCCCACTTCCGCCGTGATTTTGGGATCTGATGTTGGGTGGTGAACACATCCCTCGACTTCACTCTATCGGGCGAAGTGCATTCGGCCAGGTGGCGTAAATTGGCCGAGGACTTGACCGCATTGCGTCGATCGCGGTCCTGTATCGTTTATTTATTTCTCCGAGCCTCATCAAGTGAACATCGTTCCCCGACTCCCACGAAGTGGGGGAGGGTTTTGTCTGCCAGAATCGTTCCGATCTCTGCAAAACGACCCGTGTCAAAAAATTGGGTAATACTGTATAGTTTCACGTGACTCGTCTTTAATCAGCATCGACCCTGGTTGCAGACGACGGTCGTTATAAGGTGCCGCTTTATGGTCACGTCTAGCGCACGCAAGTGGTGTTCCGGCTCCATATAGGTCGCTCATTCAACAGCAGGGAGTAATACTTTTTGCACCTCGAACGAACAGGGGGAGGAGGTGGGTGGGTGCATACAGACATCTCTAAATGTCTCAGAAGTTGGGGAATTGAGCACCTCTATGGGGTTGGTGACTGTACTTCGTTTTTTGGGAGAAATTCTCTTAGAGCCTATCTGTACATAATCAATCTCGCTCTTGTGTTGTCTCTTTCTTGCTTTACAGTGCGATGTAGTTTCTCTGGCGGGAGTCGGGGATTTGGCGCAAGGGCGCCGCTACCGATTATTTATTTCTCCGAGCCTCATCAAGTGAACAATTACCAGCTTCTCG
This sequence comes from Boletus reticuloceps, assembly GCA_018397855.1. NCBI lineage: Eukaryota > Fungi > Basidiomycota > Agaricomycetes > Boletales > Boletaceae > Boletus > Boletus reticuloceps. Next base: position 204,341 of record JAGFBS010000054.1, read on the forward strand.
TCCTCCCACTCGACGAGCGGATCGTGGAGAAGGGCGTCGAGGACGCTCATCGATGAATCCTTGCTCTCCCTCAACAACTGTATCGTCATCTCGCATGCGATGCGAAAGATGCCTTCGACGCCCGCTATGCCCAACCCGTCGGTCATGTTTTGTAAACGTGTCCGTTCTGTCTGACGAGAATATCTAGACTATCCGCTGGTCAAGCCCCACCAATCAGGTTCTGGCTATAATAAGATGCACGTCGAAATCTTTGGTGTCGGCACAACTCGATAGGTACATAGTATATAGTAGTACAGAGTCATTCAAGAGATTGAGACGTATACTGTAGCGGGGCACCGAGACGAGAAGCCAGCCAACGAGTCACAGACTCATTACCATCGAGCAAATGTCATGGATGACTCAGAAAAAATTTCTGGTGACCCCAGACAGATGTGGAGCGCTGGCGAAGGCGACACCAATTAGTCTTGTATAAATACATTCAAACTTGAATCGCCTCATTTCTTCTTTGGGCGGGTGATGAGTACAACGGGCTTGCCACAAATTTTCCTTTTTTATTTCGGGCATTGTGAGCAAACTTGCTGCTGCCTGCCGGGTAACCATACGTACCTTTGGATTGGTTCCCTGCTCCCCTGGCTTCCCCCTCTTTGTTTCAGAACCTGCAGGGTCATTTCTGTGATTGTTGTTAGTTGCTGATAATGAGACTGACTACGCACGAAGTCCCCTGAGGAATAGTGGAGGGGTTTGATGGGCCATCCTCGGGGTAGGAGCTAGCTAGATCAATGACGTCGAGGGATTTCCTCTTCCTTGAGCGTTTCTTGCGAGGAGTAGGTGGGACATCGATCCGTATGCAGTGGCGTACGCCAGTACAGAAAACGTCCCACTCATCAACGTCGATAATTTCTGTAGGCATGAGGTCAAGCTGGCATGTGGGTTGAATGCGCGCTGCAACCCACTGCCATCGGGATGTACCGAAAAAGGCTGTGTGCTCCCTTCCTCGCCACCAACTTGCCTCCTTTAGTAAACGTGTAACAGTGCTGCGTGTGTCACCGCCAACCACCCCGGACAAGGGACTGAGAGACGACCGTCCGAGGCCTGTCCTGAACTCAACCTCGACCCAGGCTTCGAACCGAACTACAAATTGCCCTCCGAGATCGACCCGGATTTCAAAGTCTTCTTCCTTGAGTATCTCGCTCGACCGAGCCTCGTCGACACCAACAGGCTCGCCGTGTTTGAGCACGACAAGTGGGGTTACGTTAGACGCGGTAGACGGCGGGACGAATGAGACGCTGACAAGGTTTGGGTCGAGAGGAGTACTAAGTGGGGTAGAGCCTGTCGAGGAGAGAATACGACCCCGGCTGAGTGACATGTAATTATCAGCACTACGGACACGGCTTGAGTGAAGGAGACTGGGGATGCCTTACTTTGCGTCTTCGCCGTAAAGTGCAGTTTTCCCGAGCGCCAACGTACTGATGGTCGAAGCGACACGGTGGGCATCTGTGCATGAAGCTGCATTCTAGTTGATATGGGGGTCAGGTGATCGGTCGCGGTGAACAGAAGTTACATAAACAGCATATGACAACCAAACGGATACGACGATGAAGCGCGATAGAGATAAGAATTATAACACCTCCAGACTATCCGCCGCCAAGCAAGAAAAAAAAGTACGTAAAACACACCTCAACACAGATGCCAACAAATTTGGTAGCACCTTCACCATCACGGACAACGAGTTTAGCCAGATCGATGGAAAAGTCGGTGAGATGATCCCTGAAGGCGACATATGCCTGAAGATCTGTGAATTCATCGATTTCGATGGGATTTGACCCGCTTGCATCATGACCGGCACCGTTTTCCAAAAGAATAATCGTATCATTGGTAGACATATCCCCGTCGATCGAGATGGAATTAAAGCTTCGCTCCACGGCGTAGGTGGGCGCAGGTTGTAAACTTTGGGGGGAGACAGGTGCATCAGTGAGGATGAGACCAAGGAGAGTAGCATGAAGACCTGCTGTAGGAGGAGAACCGGGAGAGGGGGCGGGTACGGCGGCAGAATGGTGCACGAGACCAGCCACAGAGGCGGGGTCGCCTGCTTTGACCATCTCCCAGGCATGCTGGATGCCCTTCTTACCGGTGGCTGCATTCGCACAACCGCTGTTCACGACGAAAGCGTGTGCTCTCCCGCCAGATTCCTGGATGACCTCTCGGGAAACGAGGACGGGTGCAGCGCGGAATGCATTGAGGGTGAAGCATGCAGCAACGGAAGTAGGATAGGGAGAAGTAGACAAGACAAGCGCAAGATCTAGTGGCGTTGGGTTTGTAGGCTTTGGTTTTTTGACACCGGCATGAATGCCGATAAGAAGGTAGCCTTTGGGGAGATCCGAGTCTGGAACGGGTACATGAAGGTGGTCCTTGGACGGTGTCAGTTTGATGGGTATGGTCGACGTCGCCAAAGTGGAGGATAGACGGACGAGGAGCGAAGTCGCTCTGGAAGGGATGCGGGAGAACATGAAGCTTGTTTGAACATCTCGTAGACGAAACGTTGTGTGCTGTCACTGCTGTGAGCGTACCATGTCACATTTGTCACATTTGTCACAAAGGTGTCGCGTCCTCCGGCGAGTCCACAACACGATCAACGAACGGCCTTTGCCCCTCCTCAAGACAACAAGGTCAGTTTTCGATCCAACCGTCATCATGTACCACAAAAGTACCATCCGTTGGCGTTCCATCCAGTGGATGCAACTCTGCTTGGCCAGATGTACCTCCGTTCCATCTCACGACTTCTATTGACCGTTGCCTTGTTTTTCAGACTTTACTGCAAGGGACGCGTCCTCGGGCACAAGCGTAACACGTCGTTGATCCAAACAGAAGGCGTTGCCAGCAAAGATGATGCCTAATTCTACCGTGGCAAGGTATGCTTTCTCTTGTCCCCATCGCACCTTTTCCGAACCACCCTTTCCATCACAGCGTGTGGCCTACGTCTACAGGGCCAAGCGAGAAATTCAAGGCTCCATGATCCGCGTTATCTGGGGGTACGTTTGTCGCTGTCTCCGTTACGCCGGTTGTTTACCTCACTCCATTTCTACTCGATCTATGTCCAGCCGTGTCACCCGTCCACACGGCAACTCTGGCGTTGTCAAGTCAAAATTCAGCTCCAACCTTCCACCACGCGCGTTCGGTGCGAGCGTGCGTATCGTACGTGTCACCCGATTTCCCTGAACGTGCAGTTAAATGCATTGCCAACATCTAGATGCTCTATCCTTCAAGTATCTGAGTCGCCCTGTTTTCCTCGCTCTCAGCCAAGGGCGTTCACTAGGAACCTCGTATGTTGGTACGGATGCGCCAAAGAACTCTGTTCGTGCGTACAAAGCTGCATGCATACGCTTGTATACGATATATAAAAACGTTCAAAAACACCCGATATCTTGTCAGTCCGAGTCACGGTGTCCGTCGCATATCGACACCAGCAAACAAAAAGGACTATCTTGTTTGGAGACGTCGCGAACCAGTAACATTGCCGCTATCTTGCTGATCAGACATGCTCAGTTTTCCATCCAACGGATGGTTTGAGTCTGAAAAATGGCCGCTGTGCTACCTATTACAAACTACGTCGCAGTCTATGTCGTCTCTGGAGTCTGGAGATCAGCCGCAAGTTGTATCCCTCCATACACTCGAGGTAAAACACGATCTTACTTCAGGCGAGTTGCTCGCTTGTCGAGTTTGTCACGCACAAGTTTCGGGGGTAATCTTGTAATCTCGTTTCTTAAGCTAAATTTTGACTACGAACAGATACCTTCCTCTTCACCTACGTCCAACAAACAAAGAAAGCCTTGAGCGGAGCGAAGGTGATGAAATTGGCGATGGCAGTGATTCGACCACGGAAACGTACCATCTCCGTTGTCCACGTGCAGCAACGACTTGGAGCGTCCGAGTCCACTTCGGGGGATTTTAACTCAAAGTTAGTCTTTACCTTTTGTCTCACCAAAGTCGCACTCAATAGTTTTCAGCTCTGCAGTCAACTATTGTCCTGTATGTGGACTCTTGTGCAAATCCATCTTTACTACGAATTTGTGAATGTTGAACTCGAAGGTGTGATTCGGGCCAAATGTACGGTGAGGCAGGCAGCGTGACGGTGGGAAGCACTGAATATGTTTGATTTACAGCATATCGTAGCGCAGGCAGTCTGTTTGTCAACATCCTTCGTGCATCTACACATCGTTCACCCAGCGGAAGTAGCATTGTAGAAGACATTGAAACCAGTATGTCTACATTCGAAGAGCATGCATCAGCTGTTCGAACCAGTCCTGAACTCGCGTTGTGAACGGAAGACAGGCTCTCCCGCCAGACTCAGACGCCGTATGGAAGAAGCCTACGGTGAGGAACGCAGGAAGCACGAGAATGCATACTCGCGAGCCCTGCTGACACCATTGACGAGTAAGTTTTTCCGTCTCCAGCTCACGCGTTGATTTCATTTGCTGCGCATGTCCTCCTTCTCTTGCAGCATGGTGTTTCATGTCATTTGTCCAGTTCTCCCAACGATATGTCCATGACAGGATGCCACCGTTGACATCATCCCGATGGCATTTTTAGATATATTCAATACAACAGGTGGTCTCCCGTCCGTCGATCTTGCAAACGTGGGTTCAAACACGTGTCTTCCTACAAGACGCACAGTTTGACACGCGAGTACTTGCAGACGTGTAGCACATCTTCCAATGGCGTCTTTCCGGGGACTCAGCCGCCAAATTGCACGTTTCTCGCTCAGAGTATACAAACTTGCCAGAATGCGGGCAAGATTGTGACCATCTCGCTTGGTGGGGCAACTGGTGCATCGACCTTTGCGAACGACGCGCAAGGCGAAGCTTGCGCAGATCACCTGGGACCTATTTCTTGGCGGGACGATCACGACCCGTCCGTTCGGTAATGCGGTATTAGATGGGTAGGTCTGCATTCCACGAGTAATACATGGCTTATTGTGGCAAAGTATCGATATGGACATCGAAGGTGGATCGCAGATGGGTTACGCGACCTTTTTGACGACACTACGTCAACTCATGGATGGTGGTAGCAAACTGTCAGTACTGTTTTGATACCGGACGTCACTCTGCTTACAATTGGCGGGTTTCAAGATATTATATCACTGCCGGTGAGTACAGGCTGGCAATCAAAGACTTCATGCCTGCTGAACAACTTCCACAGCACCTCAGTGTCCTTAACCAGACGCATACGTCGGCAATACAATAAATGCAGTTCCTTTCGATGTCGTCTTTGTTTAGTTCTGTGAGTGTGCCAGACTAGAGAGTTGCAAGGCTCTTGCTCACCCGTCACGAAGATAACAACTACTGCGGGCTCGACAATTATGGAAACACGAATGTAAGCGATTGCCATTCATATATGCGCTATTTATGGATTCCTCCGCCAGGACTGGAACTTTGCCACCTGGTATGAATCACCTCCCATGCTCATTCCATGCCATTCAGAATGCTTAATTGATGGAATAGGGATAACTGGGCCAAGACGGTGTCCCCTAACCCAAATGTGAAAGTTCTCATCGGTGCCTCTGCCGCTTCCAGTGCAGCAGGATCGGGTTACGTCGACGCCTCAACGATTACCGCAATCATCCAGCAGACCCGTAGCCAATACTTGTACAAGGCAAGAACCTCGTTGCCGTTGATACCGTGTGAGGGAAACACAGCGATTATTCAACCCCAAAGGCTCGCGCTCAGGTCTGTCCTTCCTTCAGATCAACTGCATTGCGTACAGTAACGTTGTAGTAGTCAGTGGAATACTTGACCGCCGGGCCGCTCGGGCCCTGCTGCCCCATGAAGCATGCGGTCACTCTCCCGCGACTGTTATTTAAACTGCCCAAATTTTTCAACCAACGTATGCCATCTGTTTTTGAGTCTGCGAGATATATCCACCCGTCTCACAAGCCCACCTGATTCCGTGGGTCTATCGTTCAACACTATGGATTTTGTCGAGCCCCAAAGTTGAGGGGGGCGGCAATTCGGTTTGTTGTCCAGAATATGTCTCTTTGGTAAGATCCATCGATCCTGGATGCCACAACTCTCAGGTGCGGTTCGCAGATTTTTCTGGACCCATTGCGACATTCATTCAACATGGCTTTCTAGCGGCTCAATGAATTGTCCTTGCGAAATCCCACTTGAACCTTCTCATGGGCTCTCAAGTGGTTCGCTTATTTGACCTTTTTTCATTCTTGCTGCGTGATTCTACCGGCCCGCCTGGCCCTCTGACGAGCATAGAAGAAGGGGAAATCAGGCGTTTCTGCGGCAAAAAAGTACTCATGCGTTCAGATCGTATGAAGAGGTTCCCATTGCCCGCTCTTGCATCGCTTAATACGCTCGCCAAGGCGGCACCACAGACGAGGTCTAGCAATTGCATTGGCACCATTTCCTCACTCAATGATGTGAGCACTGCCGTCCAGTGTACGACCGTGAACATCCACGCGCCAACTGTCCCAACTGGGCAGACATGACATTCAACCTCGACTTGTTGGAGGGCACAACTGTCAACGTGTGTGTGGGTGATCTTACGTGTGGCCTCGGTTCCGTGTCCGTTTGGCAAACCATTCTTTGGCAGTGGGTGAGATCCGGTTTGGAAATCTAAGCTGGGCTGGTCCATTGTTCGAGGTCAAGTGCGTCGGTTTTTGGTTCTTGGAGTGTAGTTTCTTCCTGACTGACTTTGCGTCGTCGGGGTCAGGGGGACTAATATCACATGTAAGTCCGTCTGGAGTATCGTTTTCAGCTCGATGCCAAGGCTACGTTTTCAGTCAATGGGAATGGGCAAATATGGGGTGGTGGTGGACCTTTCTATTGGGTGAATGTGAATGCGGTGACTATATGCTTCCTCGATTACTGATACATTACAGGATGGTCTCGGAACAAATGGGGGCGTCACCAAGCCCCATCCAATGATGGAGTCCGCGCGTCCTCAATGTCGTACACCCCTGATTACACCTATCCCTTCCCATCGCGCTGGCAACAGCCGCACCCGCACATAGGCTGGCTATATGCGCGCACTCTCCTGGCTTTCTTACGCAAGGTAGCTAATTTCATAACATGATCGACATGACAGGATCGAGATTTCGGGCACGTTGTCTGTATGTGACTCTGCTAAATGCTATCCAAACTGACTTTTGGTCAGGATGTTCATGTCTTCAATGCACCTGCACAATGCTTCTCCATGACGAATCTTGGCCTGCTGGTCGTCAGCGGCATCATTGTTGATGACAGTGAGCAATCATTTCTCTTGTGTCTGACATTTTCCGTCACCTTCTCCATGCAAAGGTCAAGGAAATTACCCCAATGCTAACAGCAATGGTCTTCCTGCTGGTAACGACGGTCGACTCTTATCAGAGGGAACTACTGAGCCAGCCAACAGGGCACACCACGGACGGTTTCGACGTCAGCGGAAACGACCTTGTTGTTGAAAAGAGGTAACAAACATGCGTACCATTAAACAGTGTTGACATGACACATCCACAGCGTCGTGATCAACCAGGTGCCTGGAATCACTTCCTAGTCGCCTTCAAGAACTGCGTTAACTCGTCTTGCATTCAGGATGGCTGCTTGGCTATCAACAGAGGCCTCAATATCGTATTCCAAGACAATTATTGCAACGGTGGTCATGGAATATCTATCGTACGAAGTCTCTTTCATGCGGAGGATTTCATGACTCTGAATCACAGGGATCGATCACTTCGAACATTGTCGTTGAAGGCGTCGTTGTTCGGAGCAACACCATCGTTAACAGGTACTTGATTCCCAACTGACACACGAGGGCCAATGCTCGAATGGACGTGACCAATTCCTAGCCAACAAGCGTTCCGCATCAAACGGTAGCGTCCCCAATGTGACATACACCGTACGTACATCCGATTTCGATTTCTCCGGCCGTCCGTTGCGCTCAACCCTGTTGACAGGACAACGTTGCGACGAACTGCACATCATATGGCGTACTAATCACTCAGAGCTACCCCGCTTTGCTCGGAACGCCAGGAAACGGCGTCATTATATCCGTGAGTAAAAGTCGCCCTGGGGAACGCAAGTGCTCATTGGATGATGTGGCAAGGACATGGACTTTTACTCAGGGAGCACCTTTCTGACTGCTGTGAGCGGTGCGGAGACGGTGGAGGTTCTTGTATTGGTATGATCAACTTCGGGTTGCCTGACATACGTGAACTGATCAACGAGCTCTGCAGGCATGTGGAATTGGTCAGGATTGACGACGAGCGGTGGGATGGTCGGCCCGATGAACAACATCACGGTCATCACTGTTACGCTCAGTAGAATGGAATCCGGACTTGCTGTAGGAGGTGGTGCAGCTCCATAGCTAGCTCGGTCGGGCAACCTGATGGTCGAAGTGCATATAAGGTACAACACCAAAGCCCAGATACAATACATGGAATTATATCAGCCAAGAAATACGCAATCAAAACCCATCCAAAGGCATCGAGGCATAAATCGACTCCCTCCATCTTCTGCCTCAAGACAATAGCTGCTTCCCTCTTGACCGACTTGTCCCGAGCATTTCGTACGATCAACTTGTCCTCTTCTGTCATTTCCACACGCAGTTTCAACTGATTCTCCTTGTCTGCACGCATGTGAAGGTTCATAAACCTGATTGAAACGTATTTAACAAACGCAAGAGACACGACACGGATGCTCACTCCATGCACGAAGCAACCGTCATGGGCATTTCAAAGGTTTTGTCAGTGAGTCCGGACAGCATCATGAAGGGTTCCTTGTCCTTCGCTAACTTCATTGAGCTCGGAGGGATAGCGAGGGGACAGGTGATTGAAAAGTCACTGTCGTTGTTCACGAACTCGACCAGTCCAAGCGGATTGTTACGATATACCGGGTTGCTATTCAATTTCTCTCTCTCACCGCTCCACATCGTGTCACCCGTTTGGGTAAGGGAATATGTCCGGATCGGCCGGGAATGTGGGAGTGAAAACGGTTGATCTGAAGCATGCCTTCCATTTTGTCCGAAATGGGCTCGTCGGTAAGGAAGAGCTTGACGAAATCGTAGACGTCGGAGGGCTCGATCGCGATGTCAACGCGGATCATGAACGGAACTTTGAACCCGATCTCCTTTTTCTTGTCATTGACGAGGTTCAAGTCGAGAGCAGTGCAGACTTGGAGCATGGTGACAAGCGTGATGTTGCAAACAAAGGTTTCTACGAGCTTCCTTGTGCCCTTTGGACGATCGGATGGGGTGCACCAACCCTTGTGACGCGGCCTAGCGGAGGGTTAACTCTTCGAAAGGGAGTCTATGATCTATGTCGTTGGCGTACCAGTCTTTCTTTTGGCATTCTTTGGAACAGTACCACACACTTTCGCACTGTGAAGCCGTTGCGATGACATTCTCATACAAGGAAAATTGAACAACCTACTTGTTTACACGTCTGCAACTTTGGACGGGTAGAGCATTTCGTGCACTGAGTTTGGGACGTGTTCTTGATTGCCTTGGTGACCTCACGCACTTTTGATTGAGAGGGTGCGTCGTGTGAACGACATGGATTTCCTTCTCAGCATCCGTTGCGATGACTGCACAACCTTCGGTGGTGGTCTTTCGACAACAAACCCCTGAATCGGCGCTTATTATTACATAAGCGAGTAAGTCACTGTGTGCGAGTGACTGAGTACTGCTCGGTGAGCATGACCATGACCATTCGCAGTTTTCATTCGGATTAGTTAGTAATCTATTATCCGTCTCGTCTACAACGGTGTCTCTTCAAAGCCTCGCATCTACCTGTTGAACACCACCATCCGCGAACGACCAATCGCTGTATCCGAATGGCGTCAAGTTTCCTGCCAGGTAGTACTTTGACCGGTCCGAACGCGTAAGAGGTATATTCTTCTGTAGCTGCACCAGGAGATCAGGCTGTATGAAGTCAACGGATAAACATGGAATGCCAGGAAGAACGGACGGGAAAACATACGTTTGATATATATAACTCCCCAAATGCGATAAGCCCACCCTTGTCCTCCACAGTGCGCAGTGCGGACTCGCGGGTATACCCACCAGCAGATATAAATGCCCTCTTGTCACCACCTTCACCACCGTTCCATATCTCTCGTAAAAATCATTGTTACCATCTGGGTGTGGGACTATATCCTCGATCCCTCCAACACGAGACTCAATTACATGGAGGTATGCCAGCTTTGGGTGCTTATCGCGCAGAGCAGTAGCAAGGTATGCAAACGTGGGTCGAGGATCTGGCATCCCCATATCTGGAAAATCATACAAAATGAGCCCGACAGCTTGCAGATCTGCACAAAGACAGCACCTTGCCATGTGCTCCAGGGACTGATACAAATACCGACTCGATCTTCTCCGACGGCATCCACGGTCGTCAACGACTTCCCTGATGGATCTTGTCCGCCCTTCTTCGTCTCCGCCCCATTTGTCCGTGCGCTTGTTGGATACTGTCTGAAGGAATTGATCAGGGAGATAGCCGTTGGCGCCGTGCACCTCTACCCAGGAGATCGCATCGCGACTGCCACTCTGAAATCCGCTCAAGTCTGGGACAGCAACGATGTGAAAGTAAGAGTCTCCTTCCGGTACCACACACCCTGGCACTATCGCACTGTTCTGGGGGCGCTTCCACCGCAGACTGTCTGGCATGGGCAGGAAAGAATTAGAGAGAGAGAGAGAGAGGTGTGATTGGGAATTGGGTGGGGAATGGGATGGAGTCGTTGGCGGTGAAGAGACGAGCGAGAATAACTTCCGACGGTAAAAGTCGAACCCAGAGAAACATTTAAATTTCTTGGATGGGGTTAAGCTATCCTTGTGAATGTTGGTCGAGGAGCCATCAAAGGAGATGGCGAGAGAGGAGTTGGAGACGGATTCACCCTAGCGACCGCCGTTTCGACCTCGCTTTCTGTCCCAAGCGGCGACGGCGTGGATGTAGGCTTCAGACTCGAGGACTGTGACTAGCTTGCACTCAATCTCCTCCTCGGAATCAAACTCGAAGCCCTTCATGTCTCGGATGACCGTCCGATCGAGTTCTTCAACACGAAGGCCCGGGGGTTCCCGATGGAGGTGAGAATCGGGAAGTCCGCCAAATCCACGAACCATCCATGGGTGCTCGAGTACTTCTGCCAACGAAGCACGCAGCGCAGGGTTAGTGACGAGCATCCGAGATAACAAGTGTTTGCATTCTGGTCCCGAGATTAGCAAAGGCTAATGTTACAAGGAGATCGGCGACGCACCAGCGCTGAGTCAGACTGGATACTCGACGAATCCGCGCTTAATCTTTGTGTGCAACGCTGGCATACTCTGATCGTCAAAGGGAACCTTGCCGCAGACGAGGACATAGAGGACGACGCCGAAACTCCACACATCGACCTCGGGACCAGTGTAAACTTTTGCGTTCAATAATTCGGGGGCTGCAAAGTATAATGAGCCGCAGAAGGTAGAAAGACGTTCAGCGGGGTCATATAAATTTGAGAGACCGAAATCGATGATCTTGATATTTCCGGTTTCTGATATAAGTATGTTCTCGATTTTCAGATCTTGGAGTGGGTTGGGTGAATACGATGCACGTGAAGAGATGACTGATGGGACGTACCGTGATGCACCACATTATTGCGGTGACAATAGTCTAGTGCACTGCCAATTTGACGAGCAAACTTGCGCGCAATACATTCGCACAGTCGACCGTGGCTAATGATGTAGTCGAGCATCTGACCGCCACTCACATACTCGAGGACCATGTAATAATGATGTTGATGGATGATCATTTCGCGCATGCCGCAGATATAGGGATGGTGGAGAAGCATGGACAGGGCGGCCTCGCGGATGGCTCTGATCTCCTTGGAGGCATCCTTGGAAGCCTGCTTTGCGATAGCCTCTGGAGAACCGTTTGAACCGTTTGGGAGTGATGTGGAGGGGTGGACGCGGGGAACAATCTTTATAGTGAGCTGTTGGGGGAAAAGTGAGACGGACGCGCCAGGAAGGAATTGCAACGACGACAAACCTTTTCTTCAGTGACATTGTGTGTCGCGAGCTTGACCTTGCCCATGCTACCGCGCCGAGGGTCTTGGTGAGGGTATAGTTGCCGAGGACTTTGTTTGTACTGTGGGACTGTTTCGAGGTTGAACCATCTCTGTGTTGGTGGTGTTTCTGGTTGGATATGAGCTGTCTGTCGCGATCCGAAGAGCTTGTTTGTGGCGACATGCTGTAGGCCTGCGGGGGCATTGAGATTGGGCGAGGTCTGTGGGCAGACTGAACCCTTGGAGTGAGGAGGGGGCGTGGGATGACCGTCGCCGCCAACACGGAGGGAGAAAGGATTGTTGTTGTCGTACTGGTTGTCAATGCCTAGCATAGTCAGTAAAATACACCGTGATCCGACAATTCATGGCGCCTACATTGATGCGAGGTAGACTTTCGATGGTGACTTTCCCGTGACCCACCAATTGCGAGAAACTGGTCGTCTGGTGAGACTGCAATTGACTGCATCTATTGAGGATGTTGGATAAGACCAAGCCGCGGTCGAGATGAACCGGAGTGCTTGTGAGACGAGCTGTAGGTGGATTATAGACGACCCGAAAAAATGAGCGTGAAACGTACGCTATCGTCTCAGGTCTGCGACGTTTGGGAGGTTGTTGGATCCGATGAACAAACCGCTTGACGGCGGGTAACTTGGCGAGTTGATCGGGGTATAGTTTGATGTAGAGCTGATTGCGGAACTCAGTGCGTACATGTCGGACAGCGCGACGCGACGCACCTCTGTGATCTCAAAGATGACGGTGACTCTGTTGTCCGTCCGAAATTGGTCAGAGGATCATCGATTTGAACTCTATTTCACGAGTGTCCTCGAAGACGTCTGGCAAGGTACATATACATAAGTTCATAGTAACACGTCAGGCTATAGAAGCGGGGGTAAAATGGTGCTGGTTGCTGATCGCGACGATGATTTCTTGTCCTCCAGGTTCGATATCAATCGACCATCCAGTTCCGTTTGTCGAATTATCCATGATAGCGAGAATATTCACAAAGAAAAGAGGTGAGACAGAGTCGGGAGACACGCAAAGGGCCAAGCCGGCGCAGAACATCCGTTCTGGGAGTAGGCTGGGTCTGGGAATCCAGTGTGAGCCATAGCAGTGGATTCGCTACAAGTAGTACCCGATATCCCATGCTGGCAATATATGATCGGGTGGGGCCTCACTAAGACCGGTCACCCCATTGGTCGGACGCTGGCGGTGCTCGTATCATGATACATACTTATTTCATCTGGAGCTTTGACGACAGTGTAATGTACATACATGCAAAACGTGGCAAGGCAGTATACACGAAGTAAGACCTAGACAGACATTGGTAAGGCCTGTTTCGCCTTTTTTCTTGCTTGATCACTGGGCGAATCGTCAACATTCCTCTTCACAGGCCTCTGTAGAGGCTGTAAGTGGATGCGCATCTCCTCCAGATTGGCTATAGCAACAGAGAAAGCGTCTGACGCGTGTTTATGTGCGGCGCGCGTGAGCTTTTCCTCCATGGGGAGGCCAGATGGATCCCCCTCCACCTTCTCATAGTACTTCCGGAGCACGACTGCCAGTTGCCATATGGTTTCACTTTTTTTGCCATATGTCGTCGAGAGGGTCTTGTAGGCTGCATCGAGGACCTCACCCTTTTCGAAGAAGTTCTGACGGGATGCTTGACCAATTGCGCCAGGAAAGGCCTGGTTAAAAAAGCACAGCTGGTGCTCGGCTTTTTCAGTAGGCGAATTCTTGTCGGTATGGTAAAACATAATCCATGTAAGATCCCACCATATAGATTCGAGGTCATGGAGGGGATTCATACGAAATGCGCTGCGGAGCCCGGAGAAGAGCTTTACAGCTGTAACTGCTGACTCCAGAGAAAACTGTGCCGGTGGAAGATAATTGTAGCGCTGGAGTTCCACCTCGATAGCCATGAAATGCATCGTTCCCTACCAATTCGTGAGCATAATGTATAGGAAATTCCGTGACGCCTCACTGTTCGAACTTCATGTGAATCGTCGGAGACAATTTCCTTCGCATACTCGAAATCTGCCAGCTTGCCAGTGAAGTGACCAGGCTTGTCTTTGTCTTCAACCCATAGCACATTGCTGACGCTAACATCGCGGTGCACCCAGCCGCCCAAGTGCACATAAAGCAGGCCTCCTCATCATATAAGCCCAAGCACAATCGGTACAACAGAAGCTGCTTACCTTTCAGCGCGTCGAATAAACAACTCATACAGTCATTCAGGACAGTCACATCCTTGACAGGAAGCCCGACATCGTTGAAAACTATGCGAGCATGTACCCTACGTGGAATTGTCCCATCCTCATTCTTCATCGGCAAAGGCACACGTCGCAGGGATTTGGATGGTAGATAGTCGGAAGCTGGTATATGACCTATGCTGGGTAGATGAGGCGTTCCGGAGAAGCGGGGTTCGCCGTTAATCTCAATCCATCTTCCATCCTTCCCGGGGTTGAGCGTTTCATCAAGCTTGTCCAGGACTTGAACGTCTTCGTAAGCCCGGACTCCGACGATATATTTCTTGGCCTCTGCCGCCTCCTCTTTCCCTAGCTTTCTCTCAATGTCCCGGTGAAGATTCTCCAGGATCGAGCCCTCATGGTCACGACTGGATTCTCGCCATGAATCCTTTATCGCAACTTTTTCCTTCGTCTCCTCATCCACCGCTTCGTATACCCGAGTAGCGCGCGAGATCGTCAAATCCGCACCAAATGTAGCAAGCTCGCGTGTCGTGGTGTAACGTTTGCCGCATATCATGAACACATATCGCTCATCAGCAGTGCGCTCGACGGTGGGATCCCACCCAAGGTCTACTTTCGTCTGTTGCGCAATCAAGCAAAAGAGAGAGATGACGCGGTCAATGTCCTAGACAATCGCAATCAGAAACTTAGCACGTAACACAATCAAATACCATACTGCAGTGAAGTCGATGGAGGTCGAGACCGTCAGAAGAGCGCGATCGATGTGCCAAATTCTCAACTCCGTGTCCTCGATTGTGATCCCCAAAGCAAAGCGGCGAAGCGGATCTTCTCGCATGATGTTGTGCAGGCTCCATATCACCTTTCGTTCGTTCTGATGCAGTGAAGGTCGTCAGGGGAATCTAAGCGAAGTGATTGCAACGTACGTCACGCTTCTCGTCATCATTTTTCGATTTCTTAAACTCGAATGGAATGGCTATGTCGAACCAATGCGTCTTCCGGTCGGAACGGTACCATGTTTTAAGTCTGATGTACGCATCGGGGCGGGATGTGTTACGGCGAGTCGAGATGGGGGTCTCTGTTGGTGCCACGACAAAACGGAACAAGGTCATGTCCACTTGCTCGAAAATGGTCGAGATGGTCGACTGAAGTGGCTGGAAAACGACACATTCCGAACGTTGCGCTGCGGACGGCCGTTGGACAAAGCGGGTCCATTCTTTGTCGTCCTGGGTGATGGCACCTCTGGTCCTCAACACCTGGCGTATTTGTGCTACTTTGCTATCTGTCGGGAGGGGGTGGAGTCGCGAACCGACCAACTGATCATAGGGAACCTCGCGATACCTATTGATATCGTTGACGACCGCTCGACGTCCCTCGGTGAGGTCTCCGGAGAGATACTGAGGTTGTGTAGTGAGAGGGAAACGTGGTTGGGTGTCTGGACAGGACAAAAATCGCGGTTTCGATTTCGGAGTGCGGGGGGGGGTGCTGGCCATGGGAAAATTGAACGGTGAAGCAAAGGCAAGAGCTGCAGAATCACAGAGTATGAATAAATGGGATGCCACCAGCAGTGAGAGTGCTACGATTCGACGTACCTCGTGGGTGGTCGGTTGAAAGTTACCATGCGCTCTCGGAACAAGATTAGTCAGCGGAACCTACAACATACAATCGTCCAAAAAAAAAAAGATTAGTCAGCGACCGGGCCACACCCTGATCAGTGTTCGTGATGAGTATGCCACCACCATCTCACCTTGTCTTGCGTTGACTAATTCTAATTCGCTCACCAGACACCGCGCCCGAGCGGCAGTCGGGCAGAAAAGCCCAGATGTCGCCGCAGCCAAGGTTTGACATTGCAGGCGCGTTCAAATTTCTTTTCTGCCTACCGTTCCAAGGCCATCTCAGACGGCTTCTGTACATGTCTGGGCCCCAAAGTGATGCTCAAGATGGTCCTCGATCCAATAGGCGGTACCTTGTATATCTTTTCGTCGCATCAACGTTTCTGTCACGCTCACCATGTCACATCCAGACTGACGAACGACGGCAACGCGATCTTGCGCGAGATCGACGTGGCCCATCCTGCTGCAAAAAATATGATCGGGCTCAGTCGCACGCAAGACGAGGAACGCGGCGATGGCACGACGAGCGTCATCATCCTCGGTAGGCCTTTGTGACGCACTTTCCTGACGACTCACTCGTATCTTTTTAGCCGGCGAAATACTCGCACAGTCGCTCGCTCAGCTGGAGCGCGACATTCACCCAGTCGTCATCATCTCGGCGTACAACAAGGCGCTCAAGGAATCGCTCGAGATCAACACGTCCTCTGACGAGGAAATATTCTCTCTCATCAAAATGTCGATCGGGACCAAGTTCGTCGCCCGGTGGTCCGATCTCATCTCATGTGTCGTCTTGTGCTTCAAGCCGTCCGTACCGTCGCGGCGGAAGAAACCGGACACAAGATATCAAACGGTACGCGCGCATAGAAAACGTTCCAGGCGGGTCGATCGAGGAGTCGCGTGTGTTGGACGGCGTCTTGCTCAGCAAGGACATCACGCACCCGAACATGCGCCGAAGAATACAGCAACTGCGCATCATATAGCTCGACCGTACGCTGGAGTACACAAAAGGGCGAAAGCCAAACGAATATGGAATTCCCCAAGGAGTCGGACTGGCCGCGCGCAAGAAGTCGAGGAGGAATAAGTCGTTGCGCAGTGCAACCGCCTGCTCGAGTTCAGGCCCGATGTCATCATCACTGAGAAGGGCATCTCAGGTCGGTACATTCTTGTGATCTCACGCGCTGCTTCTTACATTCGCTTCGTGTAGATACGGCCCAGCACGTCTTTGAGCGAGCCAAAGTATCTGCTATACGACGCGTTCGCGAGTCGGACAACAACCACGTCGAAGATCTTCGCGAGTCCGACGTAGGTACCGGTTGTAGGCCCTTCCACATTGAGAAGATCGGCGGTGAGTGCGTTGTCGTTTGTTCACCCCCGCAGACGTCGTCTAACACATTTGATTTCTATCTAGGTACTTTACCTTTTTGACCGCCTGCACCAACCCGAAAGCGTGCACGATCCTGCTTCGCGGACCCTCGAAAAACATCCTCAACGAGATCAACCGGAATCTCGCCGACGCCCTCTCCGTCATGCGCAACATGTACTTTGACCCGATCCTCGCGCCCGGCGGTGGCGCGACCGAGATGGCCATCAGCATCGGGCTGCACGCCAAAGCGAGGAGCGTCTGGACCGTCCTTGTCGATGGGCCCACCACCAGACTCGCGGATTCCATTCTTGTCGGTACCGCCGCATCTGGCTTGCGGAGTCGACTTGCTGGCATCGGTCGTTTGTGTACAACCCTGATGTCCCTCGCTGCACATCCCCTCCAAACACCCCTCGACCCCGCCAAATACGTCCCATATACCCCGCGACAGCGCCAGCCAACGACGACATCCGCCAAACCCCACCAAGCTACTCTTAGGTCCCTCGCTCTCCATCCCACCGCAATCGGGTGGGCCATTCTCGTATGAGGGCGACTCGTCCGACGATTGGTCTGAGATATGGAATGCCCTCACCAAATCAAGGGTACATCCTGCCCACGTCGTCCCACCCTCTCATTAATGTACCTCTAGGCGACGCTCCTCCTCCCCGCCGAGTCGACCTTGGACCCGATCACCGTAGAGTTCGTGCAGGACCATCTCGTCCTCTGTGATCTTGCATCCAGGCAAAACACCGCCGTAGTATCCTTGTCGGGTCTCCGTGGGCATATCCTCAAGTACGTCCTCGTCGTCCCATCACGGACAACCCACACAGCTCATCTTTCTCCTGCAGTGATTTGCTCACATTCCGGTCTACACTGCACCGCTCCATAAATGCCTTCCATGGCCTCTGGTCCCCGTCTGCGTCGCGCCCTGCGTCGCTCGATGCATTGCCCCCGCTTCCCTCTTTGCCTACAGAGTCGTCTTACCCATCGTTCGCCGTCTCTGCCTTTACCGCCACCATTCCTCCCCCGTTCGAGAGACGAAACCGCCCATATTCTCCCACCCCATCCTGGCGCCCGTGGTGCCTCAGCATCCTCTTCAGCCCGCCTATCCATGTCCTTTGCATCTCTCTTTGGCCAGAGACCTTCCACCCCCCATCACTCATTCCCACGACCGCCACCACATCCGCCGACATCGACTCCACCATCGACATCTCTGCCATTGTCATCGACACCGACATCTCCAGATCCGAAATCGCCACAGGCATCATCAGTGCCCTCAAGGGCGAGATCACCATCGCCCTCAACGACCAACCCCCATGGGATCGTCGAACGCGTACACACGTTCGCCCTTTCCCTTTGTCAAACTGCCCGCCGGAAAGAATAAGCTGCAGGATATTAGTGGGAATCCAAATCGGATCGTGTATGCGGTCAACGGAGCCCTCGATCAGCCAGACGAATTGGCCGACAAGTTTCAGGTGTTTTATAGGACTGTGGAAAGCGAGTTGAGAAACGGAGGTCATGCGCAAGCGGACGGACCAGATGTGGAACCGGCACCAGTGCAAGTCGACGAAGCGCAGATACGTGACATTCTTGAAACGATCGAGGCTACCTCGTGTACGCTCCTCTATGATAGGCAGGCATAGACCTTTCAAAGTGCTGTTCTGCTCATACAAGATCCTTGCACAGGCTATTCCTTCTGTCAACTTCGGATGATGCATTGCACAACGAAGCCCTTTCAAGTCGAATAGCTGCGCTCAACATGTTGGATCTGGGTCTCGAACATCTCGATGCTGATATCGATATTGGAGACGCGAACCACGAAGCGGTGGATGCGGTCGTCCGCGCGTGTGGACAGAGTATGTGAGGATGTGTCTGTCCAGTTCTTCTCTTCACCTCGCATCATAGCATTGGCCCAGCTGGATCTCTCCGTTCGCTCACCCCGCGAGAAGGCGACTGTTTTGGTCGCTGCCCATACACTTGTCGTTGGTCATGCGCAGGTTCGTTCTTTCGTGTCATCATTCGTTGACGACAATCCGCCTGATTTTTCCGGAACCATAGGTTGCACGATGCCTTCGTGTCGAGAGAGATGAGGATCTTTACCTTTTTGACCACCCGCATCAACTCCAAAGCATGCATGATAGATGGAAACCTTGCCGATGCCCTCTTTGTCGCGCGTAGCATGTACTTCAATCTCATTGGAAATTGAGGGCTGACCGTTTAGGGCCGTCGCAGACACCATGGAAGTCATTCCCCGACACTCATCCGGAACGGCGGCACAAATGCGATTCGAGTGTTGACGGGGTTGAGAGCAAAACGCGAATGGAGCACTCATGGGGCATGGATGGCCAGACGAAACATGAGAGTGTATGGCTGACGTGAGGGCGCGAGTGCGCGCGCGTCAGTGTGTGTGCCGCCGGGCGATACCACTTTAGGGTGGGTTGGTCGGAAAACCCGATTGAACCGTCTAAAAACGGCAATGCCGAATCCCGAACACTATTTAGTTGACGTTTGACAACTCGAATCCCCATCCAAATGCATGACCACGTTTTCACCATCAGTGGGCATGAGTCCACGAGTCTTTATGCGTACCTCAAGCCAGATCACGCGTTACCAGTCGATCTCCATGGTTTGTTGAACCGGCTATCCTCGCATTTATAGCCGTTGTTTTGTTAGGACTTTTTAGGATGGTCCTTGGGGGGGGGTTTCCCTGGCCTCAACTTGTTCTCACGGGCTCCCTCGGGGGTCTCATACGTGCGGTCGACCCCAGTGTCGTCGTCTCGGCTGTCCATCGCGATGGGTTCGCCTTCGGCAGCTCCCTCAGCTCCAGTCTCTCGCCACTCGCTTCCTCAGCCCTCTCGTCCGTTCCGCCTACCCTGTCAACCTTTTCGTCGGCCTCGTGAGCCTCGAGTGGCTCGTCTCGTGGGTCTCGCGATCTGTCCGCTGGCACTGCTGGCCCACCGCTCGTCGCGTGCGGGCCCGCGGTGTCAATGGTCTCGTCGTTGACTCCTTGGCCCGCCTCTGCGGGGTTCCTAGGGTAGGGCTGGTGTGTGACGGGCTTCAGCGCCGGAGCCCTTGTGTCCAGGTTCGCCGCACTTTCGATAGGTGCCGCCGAACGTTTCAGGGCTTCGTGCAGCTGTAAGTGCGTGTGACGTCAGAGTCGTCGGACTTCTCGTGTGAGTTTGTAGTCGTCGAGCACCATGCAAGCGTTCACACATCCTGGCTTCTTCTACCGTGACACCATGTAGATGGCCGTTGAGTTCCAGTCCGTCCGCGAGTCGTTCGAGCCATTTTATCCAATTGCTACCCGGCGTCCGCCTCGAGTGAGTGATCTACTGGGCACATGTGGCGAGGCTCCCAGTCGTAACCTGTCAGAGCCAGGATCTGCCTTGGCTGGGCAGGCAGGAAAAACAAGATACGGGTTCGGAACATCTGAGAATACTCTAGGAAGTAGTCCCCGTATTGGAATGCAAGCACTAGTACATACATACCCGTTTGGCTATCTCGAACTTTATATCAACAAGACATTGATATTGGCGAGAAGTCACTGTTTTCAACGCTTTTTGGCCGGCAACAGTTCGGCTACAAACTGTTCGGTCACCGTGGTTGTGACTTTGTCAGGACAGCCAACTCATGAGGGAAATTAAAAGTTGTGTTCAGCTTGTATCGACGCCGGCATTCGATGCTATTGACGCTATTCAACTGGCAAGCTTCCACTCGCGTGCACGCACCCAGGGAACCGTGACGACACAGTACTACTTGGACAATTTGAAACTATTCGACAAACATACACAGGGCCTAACAAAGAGCATGACGACAGAGGTATTGAATCTCGGGGCGATGTTGCAGGTATCTCATGCCCCTGTTGATAACGGAAGGAGGGAATGCTCGTGCGCAGGTGTATGTACTGTCGGGAGAGTCCTGCATCGATAATTGTAAGCACGGAAAACCATAAGAGACATTGACGTACAGTGTCGTGTGCGACACAGCATTGTCCCGTCCCCTGGTCGGAGCCATCCGCTCCAGCACAGTAGACATCTTCGGACGCGCCTCCGGATCCGGATCCATAAGTTGTCTGGATATCTGGAGGAGTGTCGTGCGATCTACCGATGGGTGACAGCCAGCGCATAACTCTTCTAACGTCCTGCCGCAGCTCCAGAGATCGGCCAGCATCGGTTTGTACTGTCCCTCGCGAACTTCCGGGGCGATATAATCTTCCGTTCCGACGACCCCCCTGTACGTAGCGTCTGGGCCACGGACACGAATGGAGACGCTGAAGTCGATGATGGACAGACGTCCCCCTTCTGGCGGGATGATGACGTTGCCCGGCTTCAGGTCCATGTGGGCAACGTTATGCTCGTGCATGAACGCGACTGCTTCGACGAGCTGCAGTGCCACGGACCATAACTGTTCATTACGATTCTTCAACGACGTCAGCCATCCGCCGGCGACAGGCATCGAGATCACAGTGCCTTCTTCCACAGGCCAGAATTGGACACCAGAGATCGTATGATTTGACGACGACTGGATCCCTGTGAGGTATTGTAGAATCTCGACCTCCCTCTCTTGTTCGACAAACTTGAGGTATCCGTGCCTGTCTCCAGTCTTGCTCACGATCACGGCAAGGTGAGGATGCTGGAGCAAGCATTAGCACGAACGCCACTGCAGACGACGGAAACTCTTACCCCATATGGCGTGAACTCGATCTCATAATGCATCTGGTGCAAAATGTTTTGAATACCTTCGGCCTCGAAAACGCCTAGATCTCCTTCGTCTTGTAACTCCCTGGTCCTCGCGGATTCCTCAATTATCGAGTGTATAGTAGCGTCGCCCGTCGTCTTTGCCTGGCCTTTGGTAGGGAGCGACTTGAGTTTACTCGCGGCGTCATGGATGCCATGTAAGCACTCCTTCTTGGCCGGGTCCAATTCGCCCGACAAAGCGGCGACGTGTGTTGCCAGATTATACATCTCTCGTAGAAAATCTACCTGTTCGTGCATGTCTCTGAGGTCGAAGCTTTGCTCATGAATGGACACCTGTACGCTCTTTTCAGTGGCATGTCCCAATACAGTCATGGTCACTGACGGGCTTACGATCACGCTCAGCGTCGCCACCTTCGGTTTGCATTACGATATACCGAGATACAACCATACTGGCATCCACATAGATGGCCACCACGAAAAACTTCTTCGAGCTAGATCGTAGAAGGAATTGTCCCGTACGTGCAAGGGCGGCCGCTTGAACGAGCATTCGGGAGCGGTCACTCTGCCACCTATCAGAGACCACTTCACAAATGACGAATGGGATGTCGAATTGAGAAGAGAAAACCATAAAATCGCTTCTGGGTATAAATTTTCGGAAGGTGTTCGGGGGGCCAACAGCGTCCACGAAGATCGGGAAGCCCCATGATTTGTTCCTGCAGGCCTGGGGTTATTGATGGTAGTGACAAAGAAACGCGAAGCGGTACCCACTGTTGATACTCAAAGTTGCAAGAAAGGAGAGAGAAGAAGGGCGGCTGAACGAAGTGAATGGCGAAGTTGCTGGCCTTTACAGACGAGGAAACCTTGTGGCCGGCGATCCTCAGCACGTCATCATTGAAACCTCGGAGAAGGTTATAGAACGCTGCAACTTCGCGTGAGCGGACCAACGTGCGTGAATTGGTCTCGTCGGGCGCAAAGACGCGTTTAAACTGCGTCTTGTACCACTTCTGTGCAACTCGAAAGTCCTGATTGTCTTTGACATCGCTTGCCTGAATGATCCAGGGTCAGCGTCGAGAATACCGCAACACCTAAGTTGCGTACTTTGTACCGGCGGGGCTGCGCCAGAGCGTCCCGAACCTCCCCGAATCCGGGTGGCAGCGCAGTGATGTCCTCCGTGAGAGTACCACCTTGGAGATTTTCTTCTACGTCAGTCGGAACCCACGCCGCCAGGCGCTTGACCGTCACTTGTAGACACTTGAACAGGATGGCGTGATTCTCTCTCAATTCTTCGGTCGCATCGATCAACTCCGGGGATGCTAAAAAAAACAATGCAGTTGGTCGACGTGAACCCGCAGAACCTAACAAATTGTGGCACTTACGGTCGGGAGGCTCGATGACTAAATAAGCATAGTCACGGGAGAATCGTTCTGCTAAGATACGGACCGGCGTTGTTACGGGTTCAACGCGCGACCTATTTCCCGCTTCGTCACATGTCTGCTTGGCTTGTCGTAGAAATGCGTCGCCCTCCTGCAGCACACGCTGGGCAAATAGCACTGGATTTATCAGCTGGTAGAAGATACAATTACTGGATGTAGCCTTCGCAGGGATGAACCTGGATGCGATGGGATCCTCGCGAAGACTTGCAAACAATTCAGCGAGGTTGTCGTCAGGCCTGACCGAAACACGCGCCGGCTCGTTACCAAGAAGGACGTAGAATTGAACTGTTCAGCGAGTGGCGAGTCAATGGATGGCCGCGTCAATAATGTGGAGAACACTACGAGTCACCTGGCAGAACGTCGGCTGGGCCGGTAGCTGGCGAACGATGACTGGACGCAAATTGCCCCATATACAATGGCAGCGAACTCAGGCTGGTCGACGACTGTGGAATGTGGTCTACAACTAGTACAAGGGTCGACGTTCGGCTGCTCCCATTGTCAACATTGCCTTCGCTTGTTGCCTTGTTGGTTAGATTTTGTCACGAGCACGTGACCGACGCGCGCACGACGCGTTCCAAACCACACTGGAATCGTGTATGTAGATGATTTGGGAGGTGTAGGGCACTACACGCGAGAAGGGGAACATGGCGATAGGCGAAGTGAAAGGGAAAGAAGAAGAACGTAAGGGAGAGCGTACCGGATCGATGCTGAAGCTCAAGAATTGTCGTCGGACGACGAACTTGAGGCGGGCTATGACTCTCAGAGAAGCACCGGCATGTCGGCGCAGGAAAGAACCAAGTGGATAATGACGGAATATCTGCATATTTATTACCACCGCGTTCCGCATTGCCCGCACCGCGACCTACGCAAACATTGATCGCGTTTTGTAACGCCTATATCTAGCGCGTGACTTTATTCTTACTGTAAAATACTGTACGTACTTGCAGACTAGACTCACAGCAACACACCGTTTCGATATAATATTCCAACAATCTCCGAATCAGCAAAACGACCTCACGCATTAGCCGAAGACAGCAACCTAGCCGAGGCACGGTCTGTCCCGTCTTGAATAGGCTGCGACAGGACTGGGATCATTCCATACTAGTAGCCCGCAAGCATCATACACAGACAGGATCGACATCAACATTAGTCAATCGAACAACGGTACATTGTGCCTGTGCTACTATAGTACCACCCACCGTCCAATAATAATCTCATGTTTCCCCATTGGCTCGCGTACACGGGTCTCAGCCACTTCTAGGGTCCATGGCAAACTGGTCTGTATGGCATAATTGGTGTTCACGGACGGACTGGTCTCTTCATCCTTGCGTATGTTCTTGTTCGCGCCGTCTCTGGCTTGGCTGACACTGATGCATCGACAGTTTCTTGGCAAACATGTTGGGTACGATATTCATGATCATCGACCTCAACGTTGTCATGAGTATCACCTTCAATGTTCCTGCAGCCACAGCCTCGATGGTTTATTTATTTATTCCCTCCCCATAGGTCGCGGCTTTCAGCCTGGGCGTCGACGGATCAGCGGACTCAGACGCACGCCCGAAAACGCGCCGCGCTTGTATGACCTCATCGAGTTCAACTACCCTAAATTCCTGCCGGCGTTTTACAAGGCGATCGGGAACACGCTCGTCGCAGACGATTCTGAGTGACCAGGCGAACCGTATCGCGCTCTGTACTTCGAGGCGTTGGCGCGTCGTCACGCTCGCGGGCCAGCTGATCGATTCGTCTGCTACGATGTCTGGGGGTGGGAACCATGTCGCGCATGGGGATGAGCTCCAAGTTAGCGGCGGATGCAGTGAGATCGGGAGGTGCTACGGCGGCATGAACAGGAGAGCGAAGAAGTGGTGAGGGAGCTCGAGGAGACTTCTGTTTCGTATCCATGGCGAATGAAACAGAACAGTACGAACTGGATCCTGTTGCCATATTCATATTTACATGCGACCTGGCACGGTGCGACTCTTCCGCAGAGTGCTCGTCGTTTCGAGAAGGAGATTCGGATCTGAGCTTCATCAACTGGCAAGCTTCTACGCGCGTGCATGCATTCAGGGAACAACACAGTACTACTTGGACAATTTGAAACTATTCGACAAACATACACGTTGCAGATATCTCATGCCCTTGTTGATAACGGAAGGAGCTCGTGCGCAGGTGTATGTACTGTTGGGAGAGCCCTGCATTGATAATTGTAAGCACGAGCACGGAGAACCATAAGAGACATCAACGTACGATGACACAGTCCCCTCGCCTGGTCGGAGCCATCCGCTCCAGCACAGTAGACATCTTCGGGCGCGCCTCCGGATCCGGATCCATAAGTTGTCTGGATATCTGGAGGAGTGTCGTGCGATCTACCGATGGGTGACAGCCAGCGCATAACTCTTCTAACGTCCTGCCGCAGCTCCAGAGATCGGCCAGCATCGGTTTGTACTGTCCCTCGCGAACTTCCGGGGCGATATAATCTTCCGTTCCGACGACCCCCCTGTACGTAGCGTCTGGGCCACGGACACGAATGGAGACGCTGAAGTCGATGATGGACAGACGTCCCCCTTCTGGCGGGATGATGACGTTGCCCGGTTTCAGGTCCATGTGGGCAACGTTATGCTCGTGCATGAACGCGACTGCTTCGACGAGCTGCAGTGCCACGGACCATAACTGTTCATTACGATTCTTCAACGACGTCAGCCATCCGCCGGCGACAGGCATCGAGATCACAGTGCCTTCTTCCACAGGCCAGAATTGGACACCAGAGATCGTGTGATTTGACGACGACTGGATCCCTGTGAGGTATTGTAGAATCTCGACCTCCCTCTCTTGTTCGACAAACTTGAGGTATCCGTGCCTGTCTCCAGTCTTGCTCACGATCACGGCAAGGTGAGGATGCTGGAGCAAGCATTAGCACGAACGCCACTGCAGACGACGGGAACTCTTACCCCACACACCATGGACTCGATCTCATAATGCATCTGGTGCAAAATGCTTTGGATAGCTTCGGCCTCGAAAACGCCCGGATCGTCTTCGTCTCGTAACCCCCTGGTCCTCGCGGGTTCCTCGGTTATCGAGTGTATAGTAGTGTTCCCCGTCGTCTTTGTCTGGCCTTTGGTAGAGAGCGACTTGAGTTTACTCGCGGCGTCATGGATGCCATGTAAGCACTCCTGCTTGGCCGGGTCCAATTCGCCCGACAACGCGGCGACGTGTGTTGCCAGATTATACATCTCTCGTAGGAAATCCACCTGTTCATCGACTTCTCTGAGGTCGAATTTCTTCTGATGAATTGAAACCTATATATGTTTTGAGTATTGAATTCCAGCACAGTCATGGTCACCGACCGGCTTATGACCACTCGCAGTGTTGTCACCTTCGGTTTGCAATACGATATACTGATATACAACCATATCAGCATCAACATAGAGCGCCACCACGAAAAAAGTCTTCTTCGAGCTGGATCGTAGAAGATGTTGACCCGTACGTGCAAGGGCAATTGCTTGAACGAGCATTCGGGAACGATCACTCTCCCGCTTATCCGAGATCACCTCACAGATCACGAACGGAATGCCACATTGGGAAGACACGACCATGCAGTCGCTTCTCGGTGTGAATTTTCGAAAGGTGTTCGGGGGATTTGCAGCGTCCACGAAGATCGGAAAACTCCACGATTTGTCCCTGAGGGATTGTTGAGGAGGTAATGATAAAGAAACACGAAGTGGAACCTACTGTTTGTAAAGATAACTGCGAGAAGGGGAGGAGAAAAAGGGTGCCTGAACGAAGTGGATGGTAAAGTTGCTCGCCTTGAGAGACGAAGAGGTATCTCCAGCGACATTCAACACGTCGCTGTTGAAACCTCGGAGAAGGTTATAAAATGCTGCAAATTCTCGTGAACTGACCGACGTGCGTGAATTGGTCTCGTCAGGTGTAAAGACGCGTTCAAATTGCGTCTTGTACCTCTTCCGTGCAACTCGAAAATCCTGATTGTCTTTGACGTCGCTTGCCTGAATGATCCAGGTCAGCGTCGAGAATACCACAACACCTAAGTTGTGTACTTTGTACCAGCGGGGCTGCGCCAGAGCGTCCCGAATCTCCCCGAATTCGGGTGGCAGCACAGTGATGTCCACCGTGACAGTACCACCTTTGAGATTGTCTTGTACGTCAGTCGGAGTCCACCCCGCCAGGCGCTTGACTGTCACTTGTAGACACTTGAACAAGGTGGCGTGATTCTCACTCAAATTTTTGGTCGCATTGATCAGCTCCAGGGATGCTAAAAAGCAGTCGTGAACTCACAGAACGTGGAAAAAAAAGGGGGCACTTACAATCAGAAGGCTCGATGACTAAATAAGCATGGTCACGGGAGAATTGTTTTGCTAAGGTGCGAACCGTTGTCGTTACGGGTTCAACATGCAATCTATTTCCCACTTCTTCGCATTTCTGCTTGGCTTGACGTAGAAATGCGTCACCTGCTTTTAGCTCACGCTGGGCGAATAGCACTGGAGTTTTCAGCTTGTAGAAGATACAATTACTGGATGTAGCCTTCGCAGGGATGAACCTGGATGCGATGGGATCCTCTCGAATCCGCGCAAACGATTCGACGAGGTTTTCGTCAAGGTTGAATGAAGCACGCGCCAAATTTTTACCGAGAAGGACATAGAATTTAACTTTTCAGCCAATCGATTAGCATGTTGAAATAGTAAGTGGATGACACTACTCACCTGGAACGCTGGTTGCGTCAATCACTGGGGAGCTTCGTGTGGGCGCAGCGCGCTTCACTGGCAGCGAACCGGTGGACATGGCGGCGAACTTGTTGGACAGCAATGGAGTGCTGTGGATTCCCATCACGATGGGTTCCCGAGCGGTCTGGTGGGGCTGTGCAATGATGTCTCGACATTCACACGAGTAGTCATTGTCATGTACCATTTTGCATGGTGCTAACCGAGGACGGCAGTCACGCCCCTGCATATCGACGTGGCTGCGAGACGAGAGAGACAATGGACTGGTGGGGCTGGGACCGATCGACTGAGAAGGGCAACATTCAACAATGCGTCGATACAACTCAGCCGAGCACTCACCAAATAGGGATGTGATCTCCCCCTTCCGTGGATTACTAGTCCGATGTCGGAGTCCAGCGCCAAGGGAGGCAACGATCTTGGTCCCTAGATCCCGAACGTAAAGGCTTCTCTCCTGGTTAAATAACGGAGAACATGAGTCAGGTCTTTACGACCGTTCACAAAGTTTTGAGACGAACCGTTAATTTAGGCTCCGATCGCCGACAGCTAGTTCTGGGCGTCAGTCTCGATAAATGATACCCCGGACAACGCGCCACGTACTTTGCAGAGAGAGGGAGGTCAGTAGTACCAAACCCGACGGACACGCGGTGACTTGGCGAACGAGAGACCTCAGGAATATTCTGGGCCGGAACGGAGCAAGTCCTTGTAGTTTCGAGAAGGCGCGAGGATGTGATGAGCTGGTGGTCGAATTGAATCTTGAGGCTTTTCTACGGCACGCGTGGCTTGGTAGTCTGTCTGGCTTATTGAATATGAGAGCGCAACTCAAGCGCACAGCGAGACTGAAGATAGATGGTGAGGTTGGCATTGAAAGCCCCGCGCGGCCTCACGGTTTTAGTAGAGGTCGGATGAGTCTGAAACACACATGATCGTTCGAACGTCTCCGACAGTCGCGTGTACAGTAGACAAGGCGGAGCTGGTTGAAAACGACGACGACGAATGAGTTGCTGAGGAGCAGCTCCATATTGAGACACGTCGATGTCGAAAGCCCGATTGCGATCGACAGTCAAGTTGCTTCGGGAGGCTTTTCCGACGATGACAAAAACCGGGGGTGGCATGTGATCCCCGCTCTCCAAGGCAGCGAACTCCTGGAGAATAATAGCGAAACCGTTGAGAAGCGCGAGCGCACGAAAAGTAGTCGCAGTCACTTACCTCGTTCACGAACAACTGTAACACCGGCTCCGTCGTTTGAGGGTCATCCCGGACTGTCACGCGAGCGATGACACGGGCAGCACCGAAATAGGCACCTTCATCAAGAGGTGCGGATGCCCCTCCACCAAACGTGAAAACTTCGACCTCAAGACCTTCGTTGCGGAGAGGGAGGAAGTCGTCATGCTTCCAGAACTGCTTCCCAACTGCGTACTGGAACGCACGACCGTTTCGAGAGCCGATGATTCCGTTGATGAAGTTGCACGAACTCGCCATGGTGATTTGCGAGTGAGAGAAAAAATAGGGAAGGCCTGCAAACGAACAATGGGACTCCTGGCAGTGAACGAACAGCACGACGTCGTTTTGGAGCTACATGAGGTCGAGGTAATTGAAGGGCTCCACGACAGGAGCGCCCCTGTCGTCCGCGCGTGTGCGCGAGGCGCGATAGGAATGGCGGCCGTCAGTTTCGCAGGGCGACTGTTGGTTCGCGATCGACTGGTCAATGAGACGACGACAATGAGACGGGACATCGGGACGCACCACCACACTACAGGCGCTGCCATCTGTTCGACACGGCGAGCTACATGCTCGCTAGTCGGCACGCATCAGCGCAGTACAGCTGGCATCAGCTTAGCTTGGCAATCTATCGATGAGACGACGACAGTGAGGCGACCACTCGGGCACGCCCAAGCACGCGATCGGTCGAGGTGTGGGTACGGTGCTCAGCGCTCAGACACAGTACTGATCGCTCCCGCACAGACACCCAAACATGAGACTAGAGAAATGGGGCATCTCGTCAAACACCCTCCCTCTAGCACCAGCTGTATGACGTTCTCAATGGACCTAGCGGACGCCACGATAACGACTTTCCGGACTTCCACGACATATTCTCCCAACCGCCGACGAGATCTTGTGTCGAAAGCCTCCATCCTCCGCGCAGCGTATGATGACGAGCTCAACTCATTGTAAACCCCGGTCAAGGTTTACTTGGACAATACCTTCCGCATTGCAACCAGGAAACAGACGTTCCTTAAGCGAAAGGTGTCACCCGTTCAAGCTCCCGTCAACTAGCGTGTTTTCCGCAGCATCCTCGCTAAATCAGGATGTTCTAGATTTTTGTGCGGCGTCGTCGCTCCGTCTCCTGTGTGTGCCTGAGAATCCCACCGACCGTTGAGCAGCGAAGGC
This sequence comes from Boletus reticuloceps, assembly GCA_018397855.1. NCBI lineage: Eukaryota > Fungi > Basidiomycota > Agaricomycetes > Boletales > Boletaceae > Boletus > Boletus reticuloceps. Next base: position 234,783 of record JAGFBS010000054.1, read on the forward strand.
AGAAAGAGGAAAGTGCCTACCTAAATTGACCGAAACTTCGCGACGCCCTCAAAGGCACCAAGCCCACGATTCTCGGCGGTGGAGCACACCACGACGAGATAAAGGCAAGGGCGAGCAAGACCTAACCGACCACCTTCAACGCTCCGAGTTGCGCTTCCAAAGAAGCACCTCTGATGAGTCTCGTCTGCGCGGCGGATGGATAGAGTCACGTCGAGACACCCTTAAAGGCACCAAGCCTTTATGTGGGGCAATCGCGAGCACCAAGCTCGCGACCGAATTCTCGACGGAGGAGCACACCGAGTGCTCCTCTGCGTGCCGTGCGTGGTGGGTGGATAGTCCGCATCGTGTAGCCGAGGTGGATCCAGTCACGGAGGTTGTCTGCCAAGTCCAGGACGAGCGGCGTCGCCAACAACGAATCCTATAAACCAAAACGTGAGACGAGTAAAGACGACGCATAGTTGGGTATACGCACGTCGCACTCATTGAAGACGTTGATGGTCTGCCTGCCAAGATGGCCCGCTTAGAGTCTCCGACCGCAGGGACGTACTTGATCACAATGATGTAACCGGGGTGCTCGCCTTTGGCAGCCTTGCTCTTGGTACTAGGAATGGGAGGTTTGTAGAGCAAACGGTTCGCATCAACCATGTCGTCTACGACGCTGTTCTTGCTGATCTCCTTGTTGCGAGGACTTGAGCTTGGTCTGCCCGGACTTGAGGTCGTCGCCACCAATGCAATTCACCCTCGAGGATGGAAGCGACGGCGAAGAGGGTCGAGGGAGACACTTCGATGGCAGCGACAAGGTTATCGGCTGTGTCGTTCACACCAGGGATGATGTCGCTGTAACGTTCGGTGTTGGCAGTCCAGAAGACAACGACACGGTCAAGCTGAGCCTCAGACTTGAAGCGCTGGATGTCGTCACGGATGTACTCGAGGTGAGCCTCTTTATCAGCGCCGGGAATAATGTTGTCGGCACGAGCTTCTTGGTTGGCAGCGATGAAGTCGGGGTAATAGATGGAAGGAAGAGGAGCCGTGTGAGGTTCTACTTGACGTTGTAGAATAGTCACGGAGGCGGGCGTGTTCTGTTCCTTGTCCATGTGTAGACTCGAGATGTCCCGGTCGTTGAAAAGTGTCAAATGTTAGCTGCGTGGGCTTGGTGGCACACTTCGTTCTAGCTACGCCGTCACGGCATACCCTCACCAACACACGCTTTAGACAAACGCCCTATGGATCTATGGCACCGCGCACTCGCCGTGCAAATCGTCGTCAACGTGCTCATCATACGTTCCTGGTGGGATCTCCACCACAGCACGCTCGGTCGTTGCCATTTCCCCTCCTTGCTTGACGCCTTGTTGACCGATCGTTGTTACTATCGCTCGGACAAGGCGATGCCAACACACCCATGCACCTACAGACCTCATCTCGCGCTGCAAGCCCCTCCCCGGTTCCGAAGACCCGCTGTGGGACCTCTCGACGGTCGCCATATGCACGCAGACGTCGAAACACATTATTGAAGATGGCTGGCGCAGCTTCCCGACTCCCGAGCGGTCATTCCAGTCGTGCGTGTCCACTCTCTCTTGAGGGCATACATACATAGACCGACGACACCGCATATATGCAGTGTCGTTTGCTGGACTTGGGTTCTTGACGTTTTACCTCGCTGGTAAACTCTATCTGTTCGATACCCGTAGACACGCTGGGTGTGGGTGGCGCTCGCGGCCCTCGGATTCGCCGCGTGGATCACCATCACGCGTACCATCGACTACCGACGTTGTTTTAGGTGGGGGCAATCACATCAACTAGAGCTACATATCTGAAACCACACCCATTTTTATACACTCGACCTTGAAAACTTTAGCCTCCTCCTGCCCAACCAATAAGCTCGTCCCGCCATGGCCAATTACCCGACGCATCCCTATGCAACGATGCCGTCGCAGGCAGCAAACCGTCCTGACCTCGACCTCGACCAGTCCAACGGTGACGATGTGGCAGGCAAGAAGAAAAAAACGACCAAGAGACGGTCAACCACGCGTGCCTCTATTGTCGTCGCAATCATATGACATGCGACGAGGGCCGACCGTGCCAGCGCTGGTACGTGCGATCTCGCATCGTCAACTCTCGTCGATCCCGTGTGACCGATATGTCTCCCAGCATCAAGCGTGAAATAGGTCATATGTGCCACGATGAGCAGGGTCCGCCCAAGAACAAGCAGGAGACGCCCGTGCCACCAAATAGTGCCGAGACGTCGAGAACATACCCGTGCGTAGTTTTGTATTTCTCACTCGGCTGCGTCACTGGCTTATGTCAACTTGCCTCCTAGAAGCAGTGTACGGGAACGCTGCGCTGCAACAGCCCTCGAGTTCGCCTTGGTCCATGAACGTGGCCCAGAACACATTCCTTTACCAGCCAGAAACCCTCGGTAACGAGTTCTCTGTCCTAACGTGCGTATATACGTTTGGACCCTTTCCTTTTTGACGACCATCTCGCATTAGCGACTTTTTAGAAACGCTTGACGATGGCTCTTTCTTTGCTTCCCCTCAGACCGTGACACCTTCCCTCATGTCGGCGCCTGCATACCCCGACCCAACGGCAGACGGCGTCGCAAGTACATACGTTACGCAACTGACACCAGCTACCGAGCCGTTGAGGAGTACAACCGTCGAATCGCATGTAGCTCCACCCGAAGAGCCCGCACCACCGTTGCTCCTGTCAGCCAGTAAAACAGAGAAATTCCTCCTGACCGCAGCGGATCAAGAGTCCGGCTCCAGGGACGAACGTCTGAACTGTGTCATTAGAAGCAAGTATGAAGCGGGCTTGTTGAAGCCCTATGACTATGTCAAGGATTATGCCCACCTGTCGAGATGGATGGACCGCGAGTAGGTTGTTTCGCTTTTGGTTGACGAGCGGCATCCTCTGACGAATCCACCCTGGCGTTTCTCGGCAATCAAAGTAGCTTCTGCAACCATTCCTTGTTCTCCGACCCAAATTCAGAGTAAGTAGGCGGTTCGAGATCAAGGTGACCATCTCACATGCCGTGGTACAGGCTGTCGCTCAGACTCTTCGGGATATCGTCAGTAAACAGTCGTTTGGCTCGCACCATTCTTTCCAACCGTTTTTCTCCACAGGACCTGGTCTTTATCGAGGAAGCCTTTGAGCGCCTGTTGCTTGACTACGATCATGTATTCTCAGCCATGGGCGTTATGTAAATACGATGTACATGCGTGTGCTACGTGCGTACGAGGTCACGGAACTCCGAGTAAAGTCGTCTAAAGTCAGTAAAGTCTCGTTTCGGCGGCCGGGGAACCTAGAAATTTACGATAAATTTGGCTGGCAAGGCGTAGCACGCGCTGACGCACACCCGTCGTAAGAAACCTACTCGACACGTCCCACCAACACTACAAGTTAGAGCCCCAAAAAATACAAAAATACGTCGATTTTGTTTCAAAGCGCGCTGACGCGTGCCTGAGTCAGCTCCGAGTCGCCCAGCCAGTCCCCGCGTGCCGCCCTGCCATTGACACAACCAGCCCCCATCTTCACCCCCTCTCATTTGTCCTATCAAAAGTGAGTATCGAATCTTCTTGGGTTGGCACGCAGAGGAGCATTTGGTGTGCTCCTCCGTCGAGAATTCGGTCGCGAGCTTGGTGCTCGCGACTGCCCAACAAAAGGCTTGGAGCCTGTGAGGGCACCCTCGACGCGATCCTCTCTGACCACCGCGCATACAAGACTCATCAGAGGCGCTTACGCAGCGCAACTCGGAGCGTTCAAGCTGGTCGGTTGTGTCACGCTTGTCTTTCGTTCTTCTATCAACTCTTTTACGTGTTGATCCTTTTTTTCTTTGCCTAGGGAATTTGATGCCAATTGAAGAGACCATCCTTGTCGCTCTCCCCTCTGGAAACCGCCGGAACTTCCTCCGTGCCAATGATGAAGGTAAGGTCTACCTTCACCGGCCCGGTCCGTCATTCACCAATTCCAGCACTCGGTCCATTCGACGCCAGAGTCCTTGCCGTACACCAGGACATGGTTATCACATCCCCCAACTCCAACTTCATTCCTCGACCCTTCATTCACTCCGAGAACATTCTCCCGATGCAAGATGGACGCTACGGTGTCTGGGACTGTTTTCAATGGCCCCAGTTACATTGTCATGCATATAGTTGGGCAGGATGTGTCCTTCGAGAAGAAGCCCACATTGAACGCGAAGATCGGCGTAGGCTTTGGTGGAAAGTCGGCAAACAATCATTCAAGCTTATCCCAGGTTCTGATTTTGCCGTTGGACATCTGCGGCAGCCGGAATTCGCGAAGCTCGAGGCCATATATATTGATGCGGAGAAGGCTGTGCAGAAGTGGGCCCGAGAACACCGTTCCTACACTGGCCCAATCCGGTTTCATGCGTGGTTGAAAGCTTGTCACCGAGTTTTGATGCGAATCAAGGTTACTTCGCCGCTTCTCTATTTGTATTCTTCTATTCACATTATCACAGGACCTTCCTTTAACATTTTTCGACATGAAGCTCCACGTGGCTCATTTTCAGCGCCTCGCATTGGATATCTTTGCGATGTTGGATTACCTTGACATTGAGATACATGGATGGAAGGATGGTCAGCCTCGCACCCGTGCCTCTACCCTGTTTATGGGTGTTTTTACCAGCGACCCTGATGTCTGTCAAATCATGTTCGATGCACGAGTCCCTGTTTGGTTCCTACGGAAGGAAGATCTGCTCGGCTACGACCTCAAGGTTTGCCAAGTTGTTGAAGTTCGTCAACCCTCCACCATCGACACATCTCCCGCCGCTTTCCCTGATGCTGAGCGATTCATGTTGTCCGCCGCCAAATCACCCGGTGGTTTCCAGCGTCATATGCACACCCGACAAGCAAGCTACATTTCCCCCGACGTTTTCACTCGCGCTCTCCTGGAAAAGCCTTCGCTCAATTCGAATGACAAAGCATCCTCAATTCCATCTCCATCTCCCGCTCCCGAACCGACCTCTTCGGCGCCCTCTGGCAGTGTTACACAGGTAACTGTTCGGACGGTAAGTGGCCCTGTCCGGACAGCACGCAAGAATAAGAAGATGTCACCTTATGGTAAGCTGCTTCTGCTGTGAGCCGCATTCTGAAAGAGCAACTTTGTCGCCTCCAGATCGTCCTGCTAAGATCCCCCCACAAGATGTAACCTGGCAGGAACTAGACGTCTCCTTCGCTCCTCCCTGGATTCCTGTATGGCGAAATGCTATGGACGACACACAGCGGCAACCAGGCAACTCTCCTGCGATCTACTGTTACTTCCCCCCTCCTCGGCTTTTTGTTCGCACTCATCGACGCGTTATCTACCTTCGAACGTGGTTGGCCTGCCGCTCAGCATGGATCAGCAGGCTGTCAGTTTCCTCTGCGGAGCCCGCTCGGGTTCAACTCTGGCGTGACTTCTTGAGTCGAATGCCAGAAGCAATTAAAGAAACCGATTCGGGACGCTCGTTCGAAGAGGCTAAGGAGCTCTTTCGGGAGCTCGTCTCCATCAAGCAGGACCATCCGCCTGAGGCCGATTTGTCCATTCGGGATGTCACTATTCCATCCAAGGAGCTGTCGCAGCTGGACGACTACACCTCTGGTCTCGTTCTCTGGGATCTGTATGAACTCGGATTTCGTTTCGAGCTACTTGCGCTGGACAAGAAAGTTGTTCCTCATCTCTGGTCTGATGGTAACGTTGATAGGTTTGGGCAACTTCTTGAGGAGAGTTGTTTTCTTTTTCGTTATGAGTCGCCGTGCTTAACTGGTTTCGATACAGATATTCCCACTGGCCAGCACCCTTGCGGAGTCCTCAAGAGCTTTCCCATCTTCCAATCAAGGGCTCTCCGCGCTGTCACCCCAAGAGAAACGACCATTCATCGAGGCCTTCCGAACGTTCATGTCCGCTTGGCCCGGTTTCCCTCCCTCGTTGTCCGAAGCGCTCGCTGCGGGAGATGATTCGAAAGTCTATGCTGTGGAGTCAGGTGTGGCTCATTTCTACTGTCAGACATTTTATGACACCTTTCGCCAAGCTCCCATGGTTCCTCATCAAGTTCCTCCCAAACCGCGCAAAGTGTATGATATTTCGGGGTGCTGATTCGCCAACTTTGTAGTAACTACTAGTACATACCAATCTGATACCTTTTTGTTGGGATCTGCATCATGGGCAAGTTCTTCAATTTCCTGAGGTATTTGGTAGGGTTTGCATCGTTATCCTTTATCCTTGTTGTTGTGCACGACGGTGCTACTACTAGTACTCAGGGTCGCCGCTGAGATCATGGCGAAATCATGCCTAGCGCCTCGCTGAGGTGGATTTCAGTACATGCGAGTGCAACTCGTTCCATTGAACCAGGGCAAGGGTTCTAAGTCTATGAGATTGAGATTACTCTACAGAGACGATCCCTTGAAAAAGCCAAGTGCATATCGCACCACGAAGCGCCAACACCACCTCCCTCCTCGCCCACTCTCCAACTGGACATGCCTTCTCGCCGACGAGCGCCCTCCACACGAGCAACCTCCGCGTCAACATCGCCATCGTCCGTGTCCCATGTGTCCCGTCGTCATCGTCATTCACTGGCGCCATGGCAGCTCGCCAGAGCGCCTCTACGATCTCGCCCCATGTCCGGAGCGGGTCGAGCGTCGCTGGTACGTCGTGGAGTCCTTGGGTGCGATGTGGTGGTCGCGCAAGCGGCGCGTGGTCGTCAGATTCGACGGGTCTGCGTAACGATTGATGGAGGTAGATCGCAGGTTCGAGGTGTTGCAAGGACTCCATGTCGCGCGAGAGGACATTGCGGAGAGAATGACCAGGTATACCTGGGACAAGGCTGAGGCAAACGTTTTGCCTAGGAGGACCTGCGCCTTGAGTAATACAGCATTGAACGAGCGGGTGTACGAGCCAAGGACTAGACGTGGGTTCAGCAATATGGATGTGTTGGGCGTGATAGAGATGGAAAGATGGATACCTTTCTTGTTGATATCTTCGCGACGCAAAGGGACGTGTTTGTACTCGGGAAAGAGCGCGAGCCACACTGGATCACGGGCTTTTTTCTCGAGGTGCCGATGGGTAAGATGCGGATGAGCGAGGGGCAAGAGACGACGAACGTATTAGACTCACGTCGTCGCCACCATCCAAGTTGATGCCCATGCCGTCGTCGCTATCATCGTTTCTGGGTGTTGTTCCCCCGCGCGCAGTGACCTGCGCGAGGCATTCCGTGTGACAATGTGACAGTGACTGAACCGTTGCAAAGTCCGAGTGCATGAACCCTTCGAGGATCATTGATCACGCGTCGTGCAAGAACGAAGGTAATATGGAGTGGTGGGTGGGCAGTTGAAAGTTGGGCTAGGCTCAGCTACGTAACAGCCGTGCCAGCTGAAGCTACATGTGGCCAACACGCATGACGTTCGGGAGCGAACAAGGCCACAAATCAAGTACAAAGCGCCGATTGGGCGGTACCGACCAAACTGCCGCTTCCCCTTGTTAATGCCGGTTTCGACGAGCTCATGTCTACGATTTCTGCTTTCGCTCTTACTCGCTTCCGACTCTCCATAACTCTCGCTCTTCGCAGCCTATGGAGGTCATTTCTAGCATTTGTACGTTCTATTAGCCACTCCCCGGTTTCAACTTCACGCACGCACTGACGTCCCAGGCAACCCCACGCCAGCAGGAGACCCTTCACAATGCGCGAGTGATAGTGGAACAAACTCAAGACCGCAACGTTGGAGCTCTCATCGAGTCACCGCCCGTGCGGATCTCCCCTGGCTGGAAAAACAGATTGTCAAGTCTTCAACAACTCACTTCAAATTGCCAGCGGAAATTCGGATGTTTCTCCTTATCATTCCGTGAAGGTGCGACCCCCGAAGGAACTTGGACAAATCTAAGACAGTATGTGTTTCAGCACTTTTCTCGCTTTCTGCTCATTGCAGCTTCTTAGTCTGTTCAAGCTCGCTCGGTGCAACATCCCAGCAGGACAACAGACACTCTCCACTTCTAGACGGATGGAGGTTATATATTCATCCTGAAGGCGTTCGCCTGTTTTATCATGAACGACTAGTGCGTCGCTTATTTCATGCACACCACAGCCCCGTTCTCAAGCATATATTCACAGAGCATGATGTCAGTGACTGCACAAAAGAAGAAGAGATTTTTTGCCACGAAATTCGTTGAAAAAGTGATCCAGATAGACGGTACTACCATAGACGGACGGGAACCATTCTCAATGTGGACAAGGCTGGAAGGTGCGGGTATTACTTTGTGGACCATACGCACCGTCTTCTCTCCTGGGTGGATGGAGTCGACGTGAAGGTTCTCAATATTTCCAATCGAAAGAACGTGGATACAACCATATCAGTATGTCCCTTGCATAATTGGTATCGTCCACTCATTCTCAATTTCATCTAGAGTATATGGTGGAAGCATCTTCCTGGCATGCATCCCTCGTTCGTCCTTCATGTACTCTTGTGTTTACCATTTTGTTCCAGCACTAACCCTAACTCAAGCAAATGGTGTGTGATATGCAAACGAGGTCGCACTGTGAATACTACCCCACACTCGCCCCCTTTCAACTGAGGTCTTGAAAGACCTTAGAGGGACGCTTCACTATGCCAACACTGGCCCGTCTCTTTTTGATACGTTTGTCGCATTCTCGATAATAGACTAGACCTCATAACTGCTGACTCCTTCGAGCCCGTTCGGACAAGACGAGCTCGTCATAACGCTGAACTTTCTCGACTCAATGAAAGGTACATCTCGTCTCTTCACCCGCCCTCGGCATTGCTGACTTTCAGCAAAGACAACGAGGAGATTTTTTATTTGTGCAGTATTTGGGCCATTGGTATCACTACGTTTGGTTTCGTTATGAAGTGGTACTGATGTCACCGGCATACAAAGTACGGCTGGTGGCATACTTCGGTGAGTGTCATTGATCGTTTCTGATCAGTTATTTTTCCTGAACAAGATACCAGCTGAAAACCAGTTTCTCAAAATTTGCGGTCAGCCCTGCGCACGTTTGAATGCAGATGCCACGTTGTTCGATAAACAACGCTGGAATCGTCACCCAGTATTCCGAGCCATCAATATATTGCTCCTTGGATCACCGAACGAGCATGCGGTTCGTTTGCAGAGGGTCTGGATGGACGGTACCATCATTCAGCCTCGCTGGAAGGACTTCGTTAACAAGCTTACAACCGAGTTGGCCCGATACACCATTTTCGTGCGTTTTCGTCAGTTTTACGGTATTGGGTATCTCATTGCTCGCAGTCTACAGTCTGCTCGCCGTCAATTTCAGCTTCTTGGCACTTCCTGGCGTCCTAGGTTCACCGATTCAAATCATCTATTGCTCCATCGTGTCGACGATTGCATCCATTGTACTCTCCTTTAGCTTGTTGGACGTATAACAGCAACCCGCGACTGCTGATTGCTCGAAATGCAGTACGTCTGTCCCCGTTTTCCCGTACTTTGCTCCATCCAAATGCTCACGTTAGTCTATGGCTGACGTAGCTGGAGGCTATCAGGTTGCTCAGTCAAACGAGGACAGGCATGGGGAGTCTTGCCATCACGCACAGTCTCCCGATCGCCTCCCTCATATGGTCGTATGTCGTCCCAATTCATCGCCACATGGGTCCACGCGTGGCTCACGTGGCTTGCCAGGATCGTGCTCTTTTCTGCCGCGCTGGCGGTGCAGATATTCAGGCCGAAGGAGCTTGCTACTGCTGTTACCCTCAGCTTCGAGCTTCTGGTCACCTCCTTTGTGATTGGGGTGGAGGGTGATGCGGATGTTCTCTGAGGACGACGGGGGTGGTGAAGATATCTCGGCTGAACTCAGCGCAGCTGAGGCACCAGCTGTCTAGTTTTTATATACGGAAAATCAAGGACCACCACTACCAATTATACGTTGACTGCTACTATGAGCTACAGGATGATGCGTGATACAAGTGCTCAGTGTCGTCGGCGTCCGCCTTCGCAATGTGAGGTAGCTTCAACGACCTCCACCCCAACGTCCCCTGCGACCACAGCAAAGCCACGGAGGTATCGAGATCGAACAGGATATCTTGTATCTCGATGGCTCTCCGGGTCGTTGGTACAAGAATTGATGTGAGTTTTCGCTTCCAAGGGAACAGAGAGTGTTTGCGATAGTGGAGTCGGGCGAAATGTCCACCGCAAGCACGAAGGCTCTGTCCACAACCCAGAGGACCTGCTCCTGGATCTCTGCGTCCCATACTCTGGCCTCCCGCCAGGTCCCGAGCATAGCTCACTTGTGGTCCCTCGACAAAGAGATGGCGTTCACGCTCATCCTCGCTTGCTTGATCACTTCTTCACGATTCGAAATTCCCATCAACGTATTCCGTATATGTTCCCGCCGAAAACATACATTCCGTCATGCTGGAATGCGACGGTGTGTATCGGACCAGCGGGGCCCAGCTCCGGAGACATGGTCTTATAATGGTCTGGCTGAATTGTGAGTATGGCAAAATCGCTTTTGAGAACTGCTACGAACCGCTCTTCGTTACCGACATCCTCGGTGATGATGATACATTCGTGCAGGTTTCGAGACGTCAAGGAGCGGGTGTGGTGTTGCCTCAACGGATGCAGTGCCGTAGTGATACTCACCGGCAGATAGGACCAAATTCACGCCGGCTATGTAGCTAGTGGTGCACGGCAACCCGAGGGAATACTGATGTATGAAGTTGAACGCCACGGACTTATCGGACCAAAATTTGAATATCAGCATGGCTAACTGGACGCTCATTGATCGCCTGGCTGAGGTTGTTAGCAGATTTGGCAGGTGATTTCCCTCGTTTCACGCTGACCTGCAGGTATCGTCGAACAACCCTCATTCGCGCTGCGCCCTTCCTCCCGTAATGGGCAGGTGGATAACGGGGATTTGGCAAGATCTTGTCGATAGACGACCGCCGATGAAGTTCGTCAATCTCATCTCACATCTCTATAGTTCATCTGACCTATATTCATCACCAGGTGACACGTATAAAAAGACTTTGGGGATGTCACGAAGCTCGCAAAGGCAGACCGGTTCATCTATGAGGTATATGTCCCCTAAAATAATGTCGCGTGATAGTCGACTGAAAATCCCCCAGGCTTTCGCAAAGAATGGACTGCATGATTTTCTGCCAGAGGTTCGAGCTAGACATGGAAGAGATCCGCCCTGACCTCAAGACCGTACGAGACGCCTGTCGAAGAGCTTCGAACTTCGCAATTATTCACTGGCAAGAGAACGTTACAGGTAACGCGTGCAACTCTCCTGGTGATAGCGACCTCACAATCAGTCAGGCTATGCTTGCTGTTGGAAATAGGTTGAATGGTTCAACTTTCCATGGGAGCGCTCAGGGTTTCCGCCTTCGGAACCGTATCTTGGTCCGCGCGTACGAAATATTTCGCCGGTCTGGGGGCGAGAGGATGTCTTTGGAAGACCTTGCACCGGCGCGTTCCGTCGTTTTGTAAGATCTAGTGGAGGGGGATAATTTTCATTATCATGGTGCATGCGTTCCTGGTTCTTCTCAACTTACCGTCGTGTAATTCGGAATCGGTGATCAGATCGCGCTGTAAATGTGCAGCTCGTTCGACGCGTGGCGTGGCTTGGACGGTTTCTTGCATAGCGCCGCCACTTCCTCTCCCTCATCGTCGTCCTCGTGCTCGTCATTGCTTCGTCCTTGGTTCAGCATGCAGTAGGTACAACTAAAACATCACTCACTGGATCTCGTGCCGTCGTACGAGCGGAAACAGTGAATGCAAAGATGTAACTAAGTTAGAATGGAGCGAGAAGCATCTTCCTGGGGTCTTCAATGTAATTGCGGACCTTGACTGCAGAGGCAACCGTCAGCGTGGGATAGGAAAGGAGACGATACATGGGCAAATCAAGGAAGGTGATGGCTTCCCGTCCGTCGAGAAGGCGATGATCATACACGAGAGCGACGACCATTATTGGTCGAATAACAATTTGGCCGTTCACGACGACAGGCTCCTCTTTGACAGCGTCATACCAAGCACGATGGATTGCAGGAGGTTGATAATGGGAGTGCCGTAAAGGGAACCAAAGACTCCACCGTTGCGACTCATTAGTTTCATTCAGGGTGCACCAGAACGAGAGACTGACATGGTGAATGTACCTTCAGCCATATCCTCCAGAGTAAGTTTACCGTCTCTGGCCTGAAAGAATCAGGTGAACAGGTGAGATCGGGTCAAGGGATCAAACCACCTTCTTTACGAGAGAAGAAATCTCTTTCTCTTGAAAGGAAGTTCATTGTCTCTGCGTTCCTGACGACGGGTGTGACCAAGCCTTTGGGAGTTGCAACAGTGACGCTGAGATTCATGTAGTCGCAGTAGACGATCTTGTTGCCCTCAACGGACGCGTTCGCGGCAGGGATTTCTTGCAATGCAAGCATACAAGCACGGGCGAAAGCACTCAGGAATCCGAGTTTGACGTCATGTCCTTGAGTATCTCATCCTTGAACTTCTTTCGCATGTCCATAAGCGAGGACATGTCGATTTCGTTGAAGATGGTCAAGGATGCAGCAGCATTTTGGGACTCTTTAAGATGCTCGGCAATGCGCAAACACATACGATTCATTTTTACCTAAATGGGGGTTAAAGGAAGTAAGTGACGAGTTGGGACGGTAGTTTACTCTAGTCTCGTTCCGGCTGTCTGGTGCTTTGGGTAGCGCAGCAGGCTCAGGTTGATTGCCTTGGGGGCCTCCGGAGCGCTTTTGTGGGGAAGCAGGAGGTGGTGTGGTTGCTCTTTCCATGGGTCTGCCTTTGGAACTTCCGCCTGGGCGTGTTCTGCGGTGACTTGTCCTCTTTGGGTTGACCGGCAGCTAGACGGACAAGATCATGCATGAGCCGCGGAACTAGCGAGTGATACATGGCACCGACTTGTTCCAGCTTCTATTCTGAAGAGGTCTTGACCAACGGTGACGGTCTCTTCTTCCTTTGCAAGGAGCTCCACAATTGTGCCGGAAACCGGAGCATCGACGGTCACATCGATCTTGAGGGGAACGCATCAGTCGTGGACAGACAGAGGTCACACCTTGTCGGTTTCAATGCTGGTAACTTCCCCATCTGCCTCGACGGTATCGCCGACCTGTTTCGACCACGACCTCAGTGAAATGGACACCGCCATCTGAGGGACCTTGACGGTTTTGGCTACAGGATATCGTTGTAGAACTGTTGTGGTGACGTCAGACTGACCTTGCAAGAGAGCGATGCATGAAACTGCACGTGCATTAGATGCGAGGCGGCGGCATGCCTGACGCAGGAATAAGTGGTGTCGGTGGATGTCTGACACGAAGCGTACCAAGCGGATGCGTATCTCGCAAGTGCAGAACGACTGCGTGCGACAGCAAAGATACGCTTTGAAAGCATCGTGAATCGCAGACGGAGAGGATGAAGGATGAGGAGGTTGAAACGTGATCGCCAAGTCGCATGGCGATGTGTTGGACGGCATCGCATGATGGGGCATTGACGTAGAGTGGGTAGGTCTCTGTGACGAGCTTGAAGACGTCGAGGACATGTGCGAGTGAGAGGTCTAGTGCATCGTATGAGCACAGGCAAGTGAGAAAGGAAAGATCTGACCTTGGTGTGCGAGCCAAACGAGGTTGTCGCGCAGAAACGGCGGGCCGTCAAACTTTAGAGTGTAGATTCCCAACTCGTAATCTGTCGTCGCTTTGTTGCATTATAGACCTTGTGCCTTGCGATAACAGTGTCAGGCTCGGATATGAATGGGATTTGGTCGACATTTAGGTTCATCCGTATACATAGGCAAGGCGGAAAGTGGAGGGTAGGGTGTAGTCTGTTAGCTCAGAGTCTTTGACCTGCTTAGCGAACGCTCGCAGACCTGTTGATCTAGCATGCAATCGGTCCTTTCTTGCTTGAGCTTCGTTGCATTCTGTACTACGTCCGTCCTCACCGGCGGATGTGATAGCACGACTTATGTTCGTTGTCCGAAATTTGAAGCTTGTGCATCGATTCAGCACACACACTTCCTTCCCTTGCATCCACATCACCTCGTTCCCCTTCTCTTTGAGCCCCTACTTTGGAACGCGTCGTGCGCATCGGTCACGTGCTGAGTCGGGACGAAACAGGCGAAGGCGATGTAGACGTGGCACGCCCTCGTAATCTGCCCACTGTGTCCACATCTATCCAACCGTTCACTACTAGTATTAGTGCACATGGGGCAGTCTACGTCCACTCTCTGTTCTCCAGTTGTCAGCCCAACAGTTGCTGTGCCGAGTGAGTAGCATTCTCTTGCCATCTAACGATTCGAACACATTAATTCATCGGCTTGCCTCTTCCATCTCACCGAGAAGTTCAATTCTATGTCCTTTGTGGCAATGAGCCCGTGCGCGCTTCAATCAACGTTGACAACAACCTCGTCGAATTGTTTGCGAGTCTTCGAGAAGACTCCACCGCTTATGTGGGGTGATTGTACGTTCTACAAGCTCAAAGATCCGGTCCTTTTCGCCCAGGAAGGTGACACATTCATATGTCAAGCCAAGCAGAAATGGCAAGAAGAAGGGAACAGGTTGCACATTGAACCCATAATGACAGTGGTTTGCCAGTTGGCGGAACGAAGCGGAATCTCATCGATGCGTCTCGAGCTCGGCAAGTCCTCCACACGCTCACATATCTCGCCTTCACGGTCGGTCGCCCTCGTCCTCCTGACCGTCTCGCATCTCATGCACTCCTCGTTCCTCCCGTCTCACCCGCCCACCGTCCCTTGTTGCTCAACGTCCGAGACCAACGCCAACCGTTGTCTCGTCTCGTTGCATGTCAACCACCGCGTGGCATCTCGCCACTCATCCACGCTCGTCCTCCCCTATCTCACCCATCGCTCCCTGTCACCTACCCAGTTTCGCTCATGACTCTTCGTTACCTCCCACCCATCGCCCCCTCGTCACCCGCCCACGCTCACACTAGCAACGACATGTTCACCTCATGCCACCACCACCAGAAGACGAGGACGAGCGTGGCGACACGGCAACGACGCCAGCGCGGTGTTGTCGGCAGCACGATGACACGACAATGGCGTCGACCCGTGCGCCAAACACCCCATGCCACTACCACCCCCAGGACGAGGGTGGCGACACGGCAACAACGCGGCCTGAGTCACGCCACCGCCACCACCACCACCATCACATGATGATGAAGGCGGCGACACGGCGACAACAGCGAGGTGGTCGTCGGCAGCGCAACGATGTCGACAATGGCGTCGACCCGTGCACCACACACCCCACGCCGCCGCCACCACCACCACCAGAGGGCAAGCTCGGGTGTGGCAATACAGCAACAACGCCAACGCGATGTCGTCGGCAGCACGACGACACGTGTGCCCAGGCCTTATACCACCATGTCATCGCTATCACCACCAGGAGGAGGACGAGGAGGACGGTGACCACACGGCGACGATGCGTGCAGTCCGCGCCTCACACCACCACCACCACCGCTACCACCACCACCTGGACGAGGACAATGGGCAGCCACACAGCAACAATGGCGGCGCAGTGTCGTCGGCAGCACGACGACACGACGACGGTGACGACGCGTGCACTCACGCCTCATTACCACCATATCCGTTACTACCACCAGGAGGACGGGATCGGCGACACGGCGACGAAGCAATGCAGTGCCGTTGGCGGCGCGATGATTCGACGAGGGCGACGACACGGCGATGACAGTGACAGGGTACCATCGACGATACAACGTGTATTAGAATGTACAATAAGTAGTCCAATAATCACTATTATTTATTCTTATCACCATTGTCCTTTGTCGTGGTACGTCTCGACGACGAAGATGATACAGTCGTGTATTATTTGCCAAAGGAAATGGCGAGAATTCCCACGCCTGCGAGACCCGCCATGGCCACCACAGCACAGGTACCAGCGTGCGCTCCTCGACCAACCCTGCGTCCCGCTCCTCCCCGAGCCCCTCGCGATCGCACTCCCCGTCATCCTCTTTTAATAACTTGGGCAAGCTTTCTCGCCGCCCACTGATATTCTCCGACACTGGTCTCATGGCCCCTCAGTCCTACACACCCTCTTCGTCGTTCAACACCCCCGACTCTCAGCTTGATTCCTTCGTTCTAATTCACCCAACCGCCGAGAACACTACTTAATGTCACGCCTACTCTGAAGTCTTTCGAGTTCCAGACAACCCGCAAGGTCGGGAAGACTGGCTACGGTGTAACTCCTCTTCATGACTCCCATCCCACAGCCGATAACCTTGTCGCTGCTATCGAAGTGTCTCCCTCGACCCTCTTCGCCGTCGCTTCCATCCTCGAGGGTGAATTGCATTGGTGGCGACGACCTCAAGTCCGGGCAGACCAAGCTCAAGTCCTCGCAACAAGGAGATCAGCAAGAACAGCGTCGTAGACGACATGGTTGATGCGAACCGTTTGCTCTACAAACCTCCCATTCCTGGTACCAAGGGCAAGGCTGCCAAAGGCGAGCACCCCGATCACATCGTTGTGATCAAGTACGTCCCTGCGGTCGGAGACTCTAAGCGGGCCATCTTGGCAGGCAGACCATCAACGTCTTCAACGAGTGCGACGTGCGTATACCCAGCTATGCGTCGTCTTTACTCGTCTCACGTTTTGGTTTATAGGATTCGTTGTTGGCGACGCCGCTCGTCCTGGACTTGGCAGACAACCTCCGTGACTGGATCCACCTCGGCTACACGATGCGGACTATCCACCCACCACGCACGGCACGCAGAGGAGCACTCGGTGTGCTCCTCCGTCGAGAATTCGGTCGCGAGCTTGGTGCTCGCGATTGCCCCACATAAAGGCTTGGTGCCTTTAAGGGTGTCTCGACGTGACTCTATCCATCCGCCGCGCAGACGAGACTCATCAGAGGTGCTTCTTTGGAAGTGCAACTCGGAGCGTTGAAGGTGGTCGGTTAGGTCTTGCTCGCCCCCTGCCCTTTGTCGTGGTGTGCTCCACCGCCGAGAATCGCGGGCTTGGTGCCTTTGAGGGCGTCGCGAAGTTTCGGTCAATTTAGGTAGGCACTTTCCTCTTTCTGCCTTCGCTGCTCAACGGTCGGTGGGATTCTCAGGCACACACAGGAGACGGAGCGACGACGCCGCACAAAAATCTAGAACATCCTGATTTAGCGAGGATGCTGCGGAAAACACGCTAGTTGACGGGAGCTTGAACGGGTGACACCTTTCGCTTAAAGGAACGTCTGTTTCCCGGTTGCAAGTGCTCCCATACCCCCATGTCTCTTCGTTGCACCGAGTGCGCAGAAACATTCGAAAACCCCCAAGCCCGGAGCCGTCACCACTGGTCTCAGCACGGTGTAATTCCTCCCATCACAGTAGACGGAAAGGAATATCGCGTTAAAAGGACGAATGGAAAGGTGCAGTGTCCTGTCGAGAAATGTGGACGTTCCTACACAAGCCGGGATGCCTTCACGAAACACGTCAAGGCGCATGAAATTGTGAGAGAGTCATCAAAGTCATCCCCTTCAAGGCAGAGTGGTCCTTCCCCACGAAACAGCGGCAGCCAGTCACTGTCTTTTACACGTAAGGCCCCTCCACCTTCGCGCGTTCGTTCAACGTTCATTCATGTCCCTGTCTCCCAGAGAGGTCTCCTGGCGAGGAGGCTCCACGTCCCATGGCTGCCTGTATCGTACCAGATAGCGGGCAGCAGGTCCCACTCGACCAGCCAGAGGACGGTGCGGAATTTGAGCACATCTGCTGGACGAATTCTGACTGGTATCCTTTTCGACAGACACCACCATGACCAAGGGGGAAGAGTCTTCAGAAGTGCAGCCAGTGCAGGGAGAAGAGAGCGAAGGGAACGACAAGGGTGAGCTTCACTCATATTCGCCGGGGTTTGGATGCTGACAACCCACTCTGAAAGGGAAGGGAAGGGTTATCAAATTGCTTCCCGAAGAGAATGAAGTGACATATGGGAAGATTTTCGATCGACTTGGTTATGCCTGCACAAGAAGCTGTTGGTGCTCATCTGCCGGCAATGCGAGATGGGCGTTGGGTCAGCGGATGCGTTGGGCCACGCCACGAAACAGCACGGGGCTGCCATCAGTGGAGAAGAAAGGAAGGTGTTCAGAGCGTTCTGCGCGGAACACAAGGTGTGCCAGCTGCCTGAGCAAGCACCCATTCCCCAGGCGGGTGGACCGCCAGTGAAAGGGATTGCTGCTCCTGTCTCGGGATATAGTTGCAGAGCTGATCCCCTGAACTGCAGATACAGCGTGCGCGATTGGCAAACGCTGTGAAGCACGCCAGATTGCAGCATGGCCAAGGTCTGGCAAACAACACGGTTCGTGCGGAAACAATGGTCCAAACAATCTTTCGAGGGGTCGGCCGGCAATATTTCGAGGTGGACGTGACGGCGACTGCTGAGAGCGACCTCGACATGCGCGACTATCTCCGACTCCAGTTCTTGCCCTCTGTGAAGTGCAGCACTCTCCTGGAAGCGGGTTCGGACCGCGACCGCCCACCGCTTCTGAGGCTCACGATGTGGACGAGTTCGAAGAGGGGATTCGCAAGGACGGAGAGCAGAGAAAGGCGGCCTGGGGGATCAAACAAAAGCATGCGCCATCCGAGCTTGGGGGGATCTTGAAATCTCTGGATGACGTTGTAAGGGAAACACCTCCGCCAGGCGCAGAAGTTATTGCATGATACACCTCATGCTTTTACTGTGGCGAAGGTATTATTAACGGCCCAGGGTTTTCACCCGACCAGTGAGTCTCTTTCTTGCAGAACATCACCCGCATCAACATATCCGCAGATCCAAATATTTCCGCTTTCTCTCCAGCGACAATGACGCTTACCCCACCTTTTTTGTCCAAATGATTAGGGCGATGGTGCGAAAGGAACAGGGTCACGAGTTCAAAATGTTGTTTGTCTACACCCCGACTCAACAGGAGAAGTTGGCCGCTCTCATCGAGCGTCTGGTGAAGGATACAAAGGAGCAGTCGCAGGATAGCAAGACGGAGGCAATTCTGGCGTATCAGGCGTTTTGTTGGTCACTGGTACACGTTCCTGAAGCAAAGAGACTAGGGGCCTGGGATAATCCAATCCGGCGCTCAATCTGGCTAATGGCGCTGCGCAACGACGGGTCGTTCATGGACGCTACCAACCTCACACCGCTGCTGGCGAAGCTGAAGTATTTCTGCCGAGTGGTGACGTTGTACGAAGCCCTTGCTTCCCAGGTGCCACAGGACGAGACAGAGGAAGATGCTGTTGAGTGAGTGGATTGGTGTTTGATATCAGCGTGTCGCTGACATTGGCCCTGCCAGCCGGGTTGGTCGGCTACACGGCCTGGTGCTGAGGCTGGGCTCCCCTACCACCTTCAACATGGTGTGGGAGCTTCAACAAGTGGCCTCCGCGCTAGTGTATTCCCAGGTGCAGGATCCCAATGTTTTTGTCGACCCCGATCACGCATGGATCTCCGTCGGCAGGGAGGCGTTACATCTGGACCGCCTTCGCAGTGGGATGGCGAGATTACTACAAATGCAAAAGCTGCATTCCTATACCTCGCTGGACAGGACCAGTGGCCCAATATGTCCGAGTTACACGTCGTCGACGATCTGGGCAAGGTGGACAGAGGTTATTCTTTCCTGGAAGAAGCCCCTTTCAGCAATCGCCGACACGAGTTCTTTTTGTCGGCCGTTCAACACTGGAAGCTCGGCTCTTTCTCAGGAAATGGCGATTGGAGCTGGGACGAGCTGGCAATCAAAGAGTTTCTCTATCGTTCGGACAAGATGTGGGCTGACGTCATCTACGCTCTTTACATTGGTACCCAATTGTCCACTCGTGTCAGGCAGTTCTTGCAAACCCAGCTGTGCAACGCGGACAGGCCTCGCAACCTAATCTTCCAAGGAAAGGAGGCGATGTTCCTGGGCAGATACAGCAAAACGACACATATGAAGGAGAGGGATAACTGCATCCCGGCCTTCTTAGCTGAGCCGCTGCGGGATCTTTTGCTGGTCCTGTTGGGGTAGTGGGCTGAGAGAGACGCAGGCCATTCTTGCAGGGATTGTTTATGGAGAAGAGTCCCGGACGTTGTACCGCACGTAAGCTTTGCCCTTGGATCTGTTGTTTTCTTTTGAAGATCTGACCTCCACCCCCTTCAGTTACCTTTGTGTCGAAAAAGGCATCAGAATCACCCTGAGGCTTTCTACGACACAGTGAAAAGGTGTAATCAGGAACTTTTCCAATGTGCCTGGGGTGCAAGCGATCTCCGCCAGGGAATGATAACCCTTGGCCGGGAGTTTATTTCTCCCGATGAAATGTTTCCTGCGAGTGGCGATGATATCCTAGCGGAGGCTGCCGATCATTCCACTGAAGTGGACCTGGCTCACTACGCCATTGTTCAGGGTGCAGTGCCTCGCCTCTCTCCCAGCAGCCTAGCTCGACATCGCTGGTTGGCCAAAGAGTGGTCCAGCCTGCTGGGTATGGGACCTCACAAGCCTCCTGAACGGTGCGTACCAGGGAAGGTTAGCCGCAACAGAGAAGCTCTTTGACGCAAGAGAGCTAGCTGCCCAAGTCTCTGATATGATGGCAGACGCCGTTATGAGCAGGCTGGCTGCCATCGGCCTGACAGCCGGACATCATTACGAAGCTGACTTCCTTAGGGGGCGGAACATCGTTACCCCTGCAGGTGAAGGCTTTCAAGAGGCTAGCACACCCTTTCGCCTGGACGACAACCTGACCAGCGTAACGACCCCTTCGTTGTCCTCCACCAAAGAGCGGGCCAATCAACCCTGTCTAACAACACCGTGCCAATGCAACCTCCCAGGCTGGAAAAGAGGATTGTCCATCCAACCGCTATTACTGAGGAAGAATTGGTCCCACGACACCAAAGAGGGTACGCCTATCGAGGTCGACTGCGAGCAAGGGGAACCTTTGCAAGTAAATCGCCGTCTAGTACTTTGCTCTTCTCCTCTGGTGTCAAAATTGTCATATGATACGCCGAAGGATTTCCTGGAGAAAACGTTCTGTTCGTGACCCAATGAAAGATGACTGCTGGCGGGGAACATCAGAGGAGCCCTTCAACAGCTGCTTCGGGACCGACTGCACGTGAGAAGAGCAAGTCGCAGATGAGGCCATCCTTTTAGTAATGCGAAATCAACAGGATGGTTTAGTAACCATGCGGACAGGAGGAGGCAAAAGTATGTTGTGGCTCATCCCTGCTCTGCTGAACCCAGACGCTCGATTCATCGTTGTCTGTCCCTTTACGGTACTCCTGGACCAACAATTCGAGACCGCCACAAAGGCATGGTCTTCAAGCAGTCAAGTACGACCACGGGGACATTTCTCGAGGTGTTCAAATCCTCTTCGTTCAGGTTGAGCACGTTGGGTGGCGAAAATTTCGCCAGTGAGTTTCTCTCATACGTCATTCCAGCTGAAAAACATGCTGACCTCTTGTGTAGCCAGTTGGATAAGGAGGGCACCCCGACATTCACTGCCTTGTTTATTGACGAACATCACGACCTGCTCTCCTGCCCCCCAGATCGTCAGACCAGCTGGAAAATGCTTGCAAGTTGGGCAGCCGACCAAGACATGCCCCTATATCTGCTCTCCGCGACTGCCCCTCCCGCCTTACAACAAAAGTTGCTGGAGCCGTATGGTTTGAAACCAGAGAACACCGCGTTTATTCGGTCTTCAACGAACCGGCAGGAGATCGGACTTCACACTATCTATATGCGGGGAGAGACAAGCCTTCGAAGTT